>PJEN01027686.1:0-12768 GCA_004024605.1 Pteronura brasiliensis | reverse complement strand
TCTTATTTCAGGGGTTCATTTTGACTGAGCCTTCTCTTTTTCTCTCTCCCTCTCTTTCTCTCTCCCTTTTTTCTTTTCTTTTTTTCTTTCTTTTTGGTGGTGACTTCCAATAGCTGTGCTATGTTACAGATTGCACCTTGCCTGGATCATGGTTGATATATTCAGCTGTACATCCCCTCACCCACCTCTCAGCAAAATTACTAGGAGGAGGAATACCGAACAGAGAAGAAATTCAGAGACTGTGACCTCTGGTACAGAACTATTGGATATCAACATAAACAAGGTGTTGGAAATGGAAATCAGGGTAACAATTATCCAGGCACTACCTAGGTTTTCAAAGACCATTAGTGACAACATAGAATCTCTAAGGGCTGAAGTGAGAGCTAATCTGGCAGAAGTTAAAAATGCTATCCATGAGATCCAATCTAATCTAAATACTCTAACAGCTAGGGTAAAAAAGGCAGAAGATCAACTTACTGATCTAGAAAACAATGGATAGAAAAGAAGAATAAGGAGGAGGCATGGAACAAATAGCTTAAAAGCCATGACAACAGACTTTGGCTAATAAATGAAGTTATGAAATGTTACAGTGTCAAAATTATTGTGAAGAATGGTGGGTGAGAAAGGGAGAACAGAAGAAGATATAGTTGAATAAATCCTGGATTAAAAGTTTCCTAATCTGGAGAATGGAGCAAGTGTTCATGTCCTAGAGGCAGAAAGGACACCACCCAAGAACAATGAGGCTAGAAAGACCTCCCAACGCATAAACGTGAAATTCCTGATTTATAAAATCAGAATATGTCTTGAGGACAGCTAGGGGGAAGAGACCCTTTCATACAGAGGGAGGACCATCAGAATAACGTCACATCTGTCCACAGGAACCCGGCAAACCAGAAAGGTTGGCGAGACATATTCAAGGCAATAAATGAGAAGAACATTCAGCCAAGAATATTTTATCCAACCAAGCTGACATTCAAAATGGTTGGAGAGATAAAGAGCTTCCCAGACTGGCAAGGTTTAAAGTGTACATGACTACCAAGCAGGCACTACAAGAAATATTAAGGGGGGAGGGTTGTATAAGAGAACAAAGAACCACAGAGTCACAAAGAACAGAAATTTACATTGACAATCTATGGAAACAAGAACTTCATAGGCAACATGATATTAATAAAAATATATATTTCAATAATAATTCTGCATGTGAATGGCATACATGCTCCCATAAAATGGCACAGAGTTGCAGATTGGATAAATTGACAGGAACTGTACATATGCTGTCTAAAAGATAGATCCAGACTGAAAGTGAAGGGATGGAGAAACATCTTTCATGGCAACAGACCTCAAAAGAAAGCTGCTATAGCAATTCTCATATCAGATAAATTAGATTTTAAACTAAAGACATTATTCAGAGATACAGAAGGACACTACATCATTCTTAATGCGTCTATCCACCAAGATGAACTAAGAATTGTGAATATTTACGCCCCCAGTATGGGAGCAGCCAACTACATAATCCAACTATTAATCAAAATAATCAGATTGATATGAATAATTAATAGTATGGGATCTTAACATGCCATGGCACATGTAATAGATCAACCAACCAGATACTCAATAAAGTAATAAGAGCCATGAATGACACATTGGACCAAATAGACCTCATAGATACATACAGAACATTCCACTCATGTGCACATGGACCTTTCTACAGAATAGACCACATACTGAGTCACAAATCAGGGCTCAAACACTACTAAAAGATTGAGATTATTGCCGCCAATTCTCAGACCACACTGCTTTAAAAATGGAGTTCAACCACAAGAAAAAGTTTGGAAAGAATTCAAACACTTGGAAGCTAAAGACAACCCTTCTTAAGAAGATTTGGATCAACTAGGAAGTCAAGTAAGAACTTAAACAATTAATGGAACCAATGAGAATGAAGACATATTGGACCAAAACCTATGGGATATGGCAAAGGTGGTCCTAAGGGGGAAATAGATAGCCATCCAAGCCTCAATTTAAATTTTTTTTTTTTTTATAAATCCTAAATACACTAGCTCTGTATATACCTTAAAGAACTGGAAAATCAACAACAAATTAAGCCAACCCCATGCACAAGAAGGGAAGTAATCAAGATTAGAGTAGTGTTCAATGAGATAGAATCTAGAGATACAGTGGAACACATCAAAAAATCAAGAAGATGATTCTTTGAAAGAATCAATAAGATCAATAAAGCAAAGGCCAAACTAATCCAAAAGAAAGAGAGAGGACCCAAATTAATAAAATTATGAATGAAATGGGAGATATCATGACTAAAACAAAGGAAATAGAAACAATCATCAGAAATTATCAACAGTTTTACATCAATAAGTTAAGCAACCTAGGAATACTGGATACATTCCTGGAAACGAATAAACTTCCAAGACTGAAATAGGAAGAAACTGATGACCTGAATAGACTAATATCTAGTAATGATACTGAAGTAGTGATCAAAAACCTCAAAAACAAACAAACAAACAAACAAACAAACAAACAAACAAAAACAAGAGCACAAGACCTAACGGATTCCCTGGGGATTCTACCAAACATTCACAGAAGAAATAATACCTAATTTATTGAATATTCTTTCTTCAAATTCTCTTGAAAATCATTAAAGAAACAGAAGGAAAACTTCCAGACTCATTCTATGAAGCCAACATTACCCTTATCCCCTAAACCAGGCAAAGACCCCATCAAAAAGGAGAATTTCAGACCAATATCCCCGATGGATATGGATGCCAAGGTTCTCAACAAGATCCTAGCTATTAGGATCGAACAGTACATTAAAATGATTATCCACCATGATCAAGTGGGATTTATCCCTGGGATGCAGGGGTGGTTCAGCACTTGCAAATGACTGTGATACAACGAATCAATAAGAGAAAAGAGAAAAACCACATGGTCCTCTCAATTGATGCAGAAATAGCATTTGACAAAGTACAGCATCTGTTTCTGATTAAAACCATTAAGAGTATAGGGATAGAGGGAACATTCCTCAACTTCATCACATCTATCTATGAAAAACCCACAGCAAATATCATTCTCAATGGGGAAAGGCTGGCAACCTTCCCTGTGAGATCAGGAACACGACAAGGATGCTCACTCTCACCACTATTCTTCAACATAGTGTTTAAAGTCCTGGCAACAGCAATCAGACAACAAAGAGAAATGAAAAGTATTAAAATTTGCAACGAAGAAGACAAACACTCTTTCTTCACAGACGACATGATACTTTATATGGAAAACCCAAAAGACTCCACCTGCAAGCTACTAGAACCTATACAGCAATTCAGCAATGTGCAGGAAACACAACCAATGTAACAAAATCGGTTGGTTTCCTATACATTAACAATGAAAACATAGAAAGGGAAATTGGAGAATAGATTACATTTACTATGGCACCAAAAACCATAAGATACCTGGGTATAAACCTAACCAAAAAGTTAAAGGATGTGCACTGGAGGATCTCCCTGATGAAATCTCCCTGATGGCTAATAAAAATGAGCAATTTTTTTTTTCTCGTGTTTGTTAGCATTTGTATGTCTGCTTTAGAGAAGCATCTATTAATGTCTTCTGCCCATTTTTTTTAAATGTGATTATCTGTTTTTTGACTGTTGAGGTTGAGGTGTTCTTTATAAATCTTTGATATCAGCCCCTTGTCGTGTCATTTGCAAATATATTTTCCCATTCCTTAGGTTGCCTCTTTGTTTTGTAGACTGTTCCTTTGCTGTGCAGAATCTTTTGATCTCAATGAAGTCCCAAAATTTCATTTTTGCTTTTTTTTTTTTTTGCCTTTGGAGACATGTCTTGAAAGAAGTTGCTGTGTCCATGTCGAAGTGGTTACTATCTATGTTTCCTCTTGGATTCTGACGAATTCCTGCCACATGTTGAGTTTTTTTAACGGTTTTCAGTTTATCGTTGTGTATGGTGTGAGAGCATCGTTGAGTGTCTTCTTCTATGCATAGCTCTCCAATTTTCTCATCACAATGTGTTGAAGAGGCTGTCCTTTTTCCACTGAATATTTTTTCCTGTTTTGTCAAAGATTATTTGACCATAGGGCTGTGGGTCCATTTCTGGACTCTCTACTCTGTTCCACTGGTCTATATGTCTGTTTTTGTGTCAGTACAATGCTGTATTGATGACCACAGTTTTTTAATAAAGCTTGAAATCAGGTAATGTGATACCCCCAGGTTTGTTTTTCTTTTTCAACATTTCCTTAGCAGTATGGTGTCTCTTCTGGCTCCCTATGAATTTTAGGATTGCTTACTCCAACACTTTGAACAATGCTGGTGAAGTTTTGATCGGGATGTTATTGGAAGTATAGATTGCTCTAGGCAGTATAGGCATTTTAACAATGTTTATTCTTCCGATCCATGAGCATAGAATGCTTTTCCATCTTTTTGTGTCTTCTTCAGATTCTTTCATGAGTGTTCTGTAGTTCCTCAAGTACAGATTCTTTACCTCTTTGGTTAGGTTTATTCCAAGGTCTCTTATGGTTTTGGGTGTTATAGTAAATGGAATCGATTCTCTAATTTCCCCTTCTATATTTTCATTGTTAGTGTATAAGAAACTAAATGATTTCTGTACATTGATTTTTTTTTAAAGATTTTATTCATTTATTTGACAGACGGAGATCACAGTTAGGCAGAGAAGCAGGCAGAGAGAGAGGAGGAAGCAGGCTCCCTGCTGAGCAGAGAGCCCATTGCGGGACTTGATCCCAGGACCCTGGGATGATGATCTGAGCTGAAGGCAGAGGCTTTAACTCACTGAGCCACCTAGGCACCCCTGTACATTGGTTTTGTATCCTGTACATTGCTTCTTTGCTCTATGAGTTATAATAGTCTCAGTTTTACATATAAAGTATCATGTCATCTGCAAAAAGAGAGAGTTTGACTTATTCTTTGCCAATTTGAATACATTTTATTTCTCTTTGTCATCTGATTGCTGTTGCTAGGACATTTAATACTATGTTAAACAGTAATGGTGTGAGTGGGCATCCTTGTCATGTTCCTGATCTCAAAGGGAAGGCTATGAACTTTTTCCCATTGAGAATAATATTTGTTGTGGGTTTTTCATAGATAGATTTCATGAAGTTTAAGAATGTTCCCTCTATCCCTATACTTTGAATGGTTTTAATCGGAAACGGATGCTGGATTTTGTCAAATGCTATTTCTGCATCAATTGAGAGGACCAGGTGGCTTTCCTCTTTTCTCTTATTGATTTGTTCTATCACAATGATTGATTTGCAAATGTCGAACCACCCCTGCATCCCAGGGATAAATCCCACCTGTTCATGGTGCATATTCCTCTCACTGTACTGTCGGATCCTATTAATTGGGATCTTGGCCTCTATATTCATCAGGGGTATTGGTCTGAAATTCTCCTCTTTGTTGGGGTCTTTGCCTGGCTTGGGATCAGGGTAATTCTGGCTTCATAAGAAGCAGTTTCCCTGGACAAATGTTGCTGGCAATTTTAGTAGCACCGTGGTGCAGAGACAAGCTGGAGCTCCAAGGACCCCTTAGACAGTGGCTGGGGCCGTGCTCTGCCAGTGGAAGTTGGAAGAGGGGGAGTCTATGTGCTCTGGGCCACCCAGAGGGGAGTAGACTGAGGCCTCTCTCTGCGATGGAAGTCTGTGTGCAGTTTGCTTTCCTCTAAACTTTCAAATAACTGTCTTTCCTCGTGATAGCCATTATATTTGGAGATGCAATCTAGTTGTTCCCATACAGAGATCAAAGACTAACTTTAATGAGTGGTTGGGGTCTCACCTCAGTAAGCACCTCCAGGAAATAAACCTGAACAGGGGGAAGCCCAGCTCAGGCAGCTCCTGGTTCTGATAAATGCTGCATGACTATCCCTTCCCATAGTATAAACATTTCAGCTCTGTCTTCCACAGATGAGTGTTTCCTGCTCTCAAAGACACCCACTGAGATGATAGAGGAAAGAACCATACATTCCGCAGGTCAATGTCAGCAAAGGAAAGTGGACACTTGAAATAATTAGCAACATAATTCAAGTTCCCCCAAAAGATATTCAAGGACCAGCATGGCAGGAATACTCTCTACCATGGTTGCTGTTCTTAGATTGCATTGCTTGGGGAATTCTTGACACAACTGTGAGTGGGCAGGAAATAGACTACAATTTAATCTCTGAAGGACACCAGTTCAGGAAAATAATTAGCTTTGTGTATTTAGCATCCACTTAACACTACTGGAAGATGTTTATTCTCCACAATAAGATCAGGCTGTATTCTATTTCTTCATATCCCATTTGGTCCATCGTCAGCACTACCACCATTCAGGGAGGGAGGCTGGATGGAGATCTAGGTCTCAGATGGCTTCGAAGTTACTGTAAACCAATTATCACACATCTACCCAGACATTAAAGAATGGAGTTTTGAAAGGAGCAGGAATTTAGGATATTGTCAGTATTTCTTGGTCATTTATTAAAAGCCAAGCATGGCATCAAATTTAACCCTAAAAGTTAGCCTGTAATTTTGCTTTGGACCAACAATGTAAACGCTTCCACTAGAGTACCACTCTGTTTCCACTGATGTGTTGTTTCTAAATCCCACTAGACTGGAGAAAATGTCTCATTCACATTTGTATTCTCAGAAATTGACACAGCCGTCCATCATAATGCAGGTTCTCTGGAACGTTTACAGGATGAATGCTGGCATAAAACTTTGCGGGCCTACTATGCAATGCCACTTGTGATCTTGCCAAAGTCTCTTTTCTGGAGAAATCAATCAGCTTCTGAAATTTCTAAGAAAATATTCGGAATGAGTTCTCACCATTTTAATATTTGTGTTTTATATGAATGGTCAATGAGCTTCTTTTAAAACAAAATGGAAAATACTCTTTTTTTTTTTTTAAACTAAGCCTTGGTTATCCATAGACAATGTTGCTGAGGCTATGAATGCCTCAGTAATCAGTGTTTTGCAGATGTCTGCTTTTAATTATTTTTAATAGGCCCCAGAGCACAGATGTGTGAGCTGTGTGAAGCTCAGCCTTTGCATAAATTGGGAACCGACTGTTTGCCACCAACCAAGGGGTTGCATGATGGCGTCAGTGCAGAGGTTAGTGTTCCCCCATGCACCTCACCAACAGACCGATAATGCACAAATAACATCCAATACCAAGAGTCTTCCAGGCCTCAGGTGTTCTGTTTTGTTTTGTTTTAGTTTTTGTTTTTTAATGTAAAATATGTAGCAAAGGGAAGGTTCACAGTTGGGAGCCATTTTCTCAAGCTTTAAAGCCACCATCATGAAGAACTTGATCATATCATCGCTACCATATCTTTCATTGATGCCAGGCTTGAGCTGCTTTTTTTTTTTTTTTTAAGCATGAGCTACTTTTGTTTTGAACACTGGCTCTACCAAACAACACAAACAAAATCACCCGGAAGTAAAATAAACTCACATTATTGTGGCTTCAAACAATATAGCCCCTATTATTCCCTGCATTCTTCTCATGAAAGACCTGAGCCTGCACAGTGGCCAGTCTTTGCAGAATTGCTGCTACCTGTGGCAGTGGGGGGAGAGTCTTCAAGTGCCCCTAGGAATGAACATGACACTGCCATTCACATTTTATTGGCCAAAGTAAAGAACAAGGGCGTTGCCATTTTCACTTGTTCCTAGAATACAAAAATTTGAGAATACTTTAACCAACAGCACTAAGGTATGTCACAATTGCAGCTGATAAATAAAAATATATCCTTAAAAGACTTCATTCTGATATAACCTAGCTGTAATAACCATCTCTCAAACACATTTCTAAATAATATTCTGTACAAAATACAAGGAAAAGATTTGTATTAGCATTTTGTTTCTATTACTTTTGCTTGTATTTACCATAATTTGTCTTGTTCACTTTCTGACATTTAAACCACTTGCCATAGGAAGATACACCAAAGATCCTGCAGTAGGGTCCCCCATTATGTTAGGTGGTGGTTTTTCTTCACAAGAAATTTGTAAAATTTTTGAAAGGCACTGTGAGTTCAATAAAAATGAATAGATAATTATTATCAAGGGAAACATGATAAGATATTTCATTTTTTTTTTAAATATGCAATATCTGGATGGATCCTGGCTATTGGCAGAACATAAAACCTCTCAGTCATCCAAACTAGTTCTTATCCTGTAAACTAGTCATAAGCCATATACAGGAATCCAGTCATAAGAAATTAATTAATTAATTTAAAAAAGGGAGCTACACATTCACAAGTTGCATTATAATGGTGGGCTGGAAAACCATTTGGAGTTCTTTTGCTGATCATCATCATTCTAAATTAATCTCTATTCATGCTTGCCTTGACCTTCACACACAAAGGGTATGGCCTTGTTCTGCATAATAAAGGCTACCATAATAGATATCCAGAGGTGAGGGTTAGCCTACCTGAGCACTGGCAGAATATGCCTCGCCTGGAGAAAGCTTCAGGATTTCTCCTTCTTACTCCTAGTTGTAGCTCTGGAGTGAGAGAAATTGCAATGTTCCTCCACACTGTAGAATTCCAAGAGGCACTGCTTCCTCTTCAGATTATCCCCTTGCTTTTTTGTCCCCATGGGATGCAGTGGCTTCCAGGAGCAGCTCATCTCTGGGTTCTCAGACTCATGTTTGCTCCCCTTCAATAAATTCTACTCATTGGAATGATTCCAGGGAATCCAGTTCTTTACTGGGCCCTGATGGATACCACTGTGCAAATTGAGGGATTATCACTTTCTCCATGTGTGTACTCATTTACTGAAAAATGGGTCAAATCAGGAATACTGTCACCCAAAGATCAAACTGCTTCTGCTTTAAACAGAAAATATCTGAGCTCTGTAAATGTAAAAGCAATTTCTGAATTCAACTCTCTTTCTCAACTTTTGGAAGCCAAGATCTCACACTTTATATTTCACAATAATTTCCGAAGATTTCCTACTCTTGTGACGGCCTATTGAGTTGTTGTTGTTGTTGTCATTTTTTTTTATAAATTTGGCATAGTGTGAGGAGATTTTATATCACATTTTGCTAGTTCCATTAGCTTGTTAATGGCCAAGTAAACCTGGACTTCCATCAATGATCTTCTACTGTGTGTAGACTCCCATCTAGGTACTAAATGGTCTGTTGACTTTAATAAAACATGAGGGGGTGCTTTTTTTTTTCTATTGAAGTGTTATATTCCCTGCCAAATATTATGTTGTTGTCCTAAGCTTCAACCCATACTTCTCTTTTTGGGATTTGTGGGTCATCTCAGACAACAGACAACCATATTCCCCATGAGTTTCCAACTCCATCCTTGGGGGAACTCAAAGTGAGCCCCAGAGGAGCTGAGTGTCTTGGTGAGAGGAGTGGTACAGGATGGTTCCTGCACATTTCTGCACTCCCTGCAGTTACACCAACAATGACTGCATGATCTGAGGTCGAGATGGCAGCACTGTGATCCCTCTGAGCTGCAGAAGAACTTACACTAAGTGCACAGCTCTTTCTATGCCAAGCTCAGCTCTAGCCACATAGGCCAGCCATCAGCCCCTCTGCAAGTATCCATGGTTTAAAAATTATAATTTCTTTCTTTTGTTACCTGACCTCTGAGGGTAGCAACTGCTTTGTACCATTCCTATTCCATAATGTCTTTGTGCTTTCCTTTTGCTTCCCCAATTCTGAAATATGTGGTTAACAATTCCATACAGCAAATGCATCTGTATAAATAATTGGTGTGTTCTCTTTTCTCTGGACTGGTCTCTGACTAATATGTATGCCAAATACATAAAATTTATTCAATTTATTTTAAAATACTATAGATCAATGTACCACCCAAGAACAGATCTTATTAACATTTTTACCTTTCTCCGAGCATTTACTATTAATTAAATTAATAATTTCGGGACGCCTGGGTGGCTCAGTTGGTTAAGCGGCTGCCTTCGGCTCAGGTCATGATCCCAGCGTCCTGGGATCGAGTCCCACATCGGGCTCCTTGCTCGGTAGGGAGACTGCTTCTCCCTCTTCCTCTGCCTGCCTCTCTGTCTGCCTGTGCTCGCTCTCTCTCCCTCTGTCTCTGACAAATAAATAAATAAAATCTTTAAAAAAAATAAATTAATAATTTCTATTAATTAAATTATCTTAAATAAATATTATTTGAGACTGACATTTGTTGTCAGAACTGCAAAAATAAGACAACATTTTTTTCTGTTATATCATAAAATCTGTGGCAGATATTGACCAAATTTGAGTGGTATATACAGGATATGTATTAATATATTTGCTTATGTGTTTTACTCAAAATTTTAATGGGAAACCCAGGAAGGCCACCCACAGCTACAGGCAATTGTACTTCAAGGTACCCAATACTAAGGTTTCTGGAGAATCGGTGAGATTCTAGTTGGGATGCCATGCTGGGAGCAGGGGAGTAAACAGAACCAAAAGCAAAAACTACCAGGGCAAATAAATGCTCCAAGTTCTTGGCCATTTTTGATCACCATCAAGATGCTATTCACTTGATTCCTACTAAGCGGTATTTTCTGGCTTGAGTATCAGGCAGGACTGAATCACTGAATGACGTTTCATGACCTGATAGTCAGGATGTGGGCAAGATGTGTGTCAAATGCTCAGACTTGGAAGCTATTTGTTACCAGCAGTATCATTTAGGGCCTCTGGGTGCAGATGGCAGACAGGACGAGATTGGTGGGGCCACTCTTTCTAAAGGATGTATTACTAGGGAGTGGGAGGAGGTGGAGACATCTTTAGGCTGTGATGCAGGGTGACGTGTGGGCCAAGAGAAAGGAAAGATGAAGGGCTTTGTAAGGAGCACTTGAACTTATGCCGTTGCAAGGAAACCCTGGTCAGGCTGATGGGTGTTTTGAGCAAGTAAAATTTTAAAAGTCAAGAAACACATGACAACTGGCATATGATCCACACCTAATCAGTATGGATGAAACTTTAAACAAGCCACCAGATGAGCATAGGTCTTTTAATGAAACTAATATATTTCCTTGCTATCAGCACATGTTTGTTATGAAATATTAGGCTGTATGTAATTTGAAATGAAGAAACAGAAAGCAAAATTGGCAGTTTGTTGCACTGTATGCACTTTGCTGTGTTGTATGGAGAGCTCCAGCACTTGTCCCTCTTGACTTTTGCACAAGGTACAAACACATCACTGGTCTCTGTTCCTCTCACTTCTGCATCTCCATGGCTGTGTCTGTGCTGGATACATAATTCAGCATATTCTCTCATTTATACTCTGGAAACATATGCTCTTATTTATGGTGAGCTATGCAAAACTTACTGTGGATTTTACTGAGGAGATGAATGCGATTGTTTATATCACATGTTCCACAATTAAAAAAAAAAAAACATAAAAATCCCCATGACAATTTGTTTTCTCCCACAAGTACAGTATCCACCCTGATCACAGAGCTATCTACATTTTCTTCCTCTAATTCCTCCACCAATATTTGGCCTCTAGTTGTTGTTGTTTTTTGTTTGTTTGTTTGTTTGTTTTGTTTTGTTTTTTGTTTTTGTTTTTGTTTTTGTTTTTTTAAGCTGGCCTCTTCTTAACAGATATCATTCATATGTCTATTTTGTTACACACAATGATTTGGTTGGTTCTTCCTGAGCTGAACCCCCATCATCGATATGTCCAAACCCGTCTTGATGAACTAAATGCCTGTGTTCATAATCTCTGCCCTCTTTTGAAGATAAGCAAATGCTACATGAGTATAACCCTCATGGCTCTACACCACTCTAAACCATTTTTTTCTCAAATATAAATGAAACTCTGTCCCAGGGGACTATCAATTGATAAAATTTCCTCATTTTATAAAAACATCCACTTTTGGATTCTAATGTTCATAATATTTTCACTCCCTTTTCCACATAAAATATACTGTGGATATTATTACAAGTCAGTTAATGGATATTGATGGATGATCTCTCTTTGTGGCAGTGCTAGATAATTCCTTTAAAGTGTCTAGTAGGAAAGAGCATGATACACACACACACACACACACACACACACACACACACACACACACAATGGGATTAGAGGCACCAATACTCCCCACAGTCAGACATCCGTGTATGACTGTTGACCTCCCAAAACACTGACTACTCATAACTTACTGTTGACGGGAAGTCTTACTGACATCAAAGATAGTCAATAGCACATATTTTTGTATGGTATATGTATTATATGCTGAAGTTGTACAATATAACCTGTTTAATTTTTTCTGTAAGCCATATGGTTTGTCTGTGAGATTTTTAAAATTTCAAAATGTGTAAAAACTTTTCCCATATATTTATTGAAAAAATCCACGTCATAAATGGACTCAGGTAGTTCTAATCTGTGTTAGTCAAAGGTCAACTGTAGAGACGATTACATCTTTATGTCTTAAATAATTGTCTTAAATAATATGTTGGCTTAAAACATATTATTGTCTTAAAATAATATGTCATATATGTAATATAAACTGAATATATGTAATAATACCAAATACAATATAATATAATATAATATAATATAATATAATATAATATAATAATATATACATATATAATTGCCTTGAAATCTATAAATAACTTTTTATGAATTGGTATGCATATGTGTTAGTAGGATGCTCTATTTGCAAACTTAGTTTTTTTGTTAGGCTAAATGTTTGAATTTAGAATTTCTTAATATCTTTCCTCAATTTATACTCTCACCAACAAAATGAAAGTAAACTATCTCTTTTCACTCTCAAATCAAGGTGGCTAG
>PJEN01027685.1:0-12767 GCA_004024605.1 Pteronura brasiliensis | reverse complement strand
ATGGAGTATTATGCGTCCATCAGAAAGGATGAATCCCCAACTTTTGTAGCAACATGGATGGGACTGGAAGAGATTATGCTGAGTGAAATAAGTCAAGCAGAGAGAGTCAATTATCATATGGTTTCACTTATTTGTGGAGCATAACAAATAGCATGGAGGACATGGGGAGTTAGGAGAAGGGAGTTGGGGGAAATTGGAAGGGAAGGTGAACAATGAGAGACTATGGACTCTGAAAAACAATCTGAAGGGTTTGAAGAGGTGGTGGGGTGGGAGGTTGAGGGAACCAGGTGGTGGGTATTAGAGAGGGCACAGATTGCATGGAGCACTGGGTGTGGTACGAAAACAATGAATACTGTTATGCTGAAAATAAATTTAAAAAAATGATTAATAAAAAAGAAGATGTCACACACACAACTGGAATTCAGCCATGAGAATAAAGGAAATCCTTCCTTTTGTGAAAAGATGGATGGACCTTGAGGACACTAGCTAAGACAGGGATGAGTCAGCAAGAAAAACAAATAATGCATGATATCACTTCTGTGTAAAATATAAAGAGGCAAACTTGTAAAAAGAGAGAGTAAAATATTGGTCGCTACAGGTTTGGAGGTATATGAGACATGTTAGTTAAGGGTAGAAACTTGCAGCCAGTAGTAAGTAAGTCCTAGAGATACAATGCACAATGTAGTGAATATACACAACAGTACTGTATTCTAACAATCAAACTTGTAAAGAAACTAGATCTCAAGTAGTCCCACCACAAAAAAAAGAAATAGTAATTATGTCATGTGATTGAGGTGCTGTCACTGCAGTGTCAATCACCTTCAAATAAATTAAAAGTACCAAACCCATGCACTGCACAATTTAAACTCACACAATATTATATGCCAATCATATCTTAAAGAAAAAAGGAGAAAAGAGGGAAAAGGAGAAAGAAGAACGTCTGGAACCTGAATTGATGAAATGGTCCATGGACTGTCTGAAGTAGAGCTAAATCTAACATCTAATCTTAATTTGTTAGTAGAGCTGATTTCAGAAAATCCTCTCTGTGTGCACACCTGCACACACATTGCTTATGTATGTATTTGTCTGTGAAGGTGTGTCTAAATTAGGAAACAGGATTGAGACCCATATTTCTATTAGGGAATAGAAATTGTTGTTCCTGGAAAAACAGGAACAACAAAGTTTTGTTCATTCATTTATTCATTCATTGAACAAATACAAATGAGACACGTATAATGTTTCATGGAACTCAGGTCTGCAGGTTTTTAGAACTCATATGTATTGAACTAAGATGATACGGATTCAAAGATGCACCATTATTTTATGTAATATTGAAAGAAAAAATGCTTCCATTTAAACTTTAACTGTAAGTTTGGTCTCACTTTCAGACATGTTAAAATGTTTTTAAAAATGTGCATATTAGAATCCATGAAATATAATAGCCCTATTTCTTCCAGGCTCTGCTTAGAATAATACATGTTAGATATAGCTGTTACATTTAAGAAGGAGCTGATGAATAGGAAGTTTTCTGGAAAACACTGATATTTGGATAGAATAAAAAACAGAAAAGTAGAAGTAGAAGAACGCACATACACACACAAATAACCAAAGCAAGAATGTAGAGCTGGAGATCCTCCTAAGTATTCTCAGAAATCTTCTCAAGGGCCTGGTCCTTTCTTTAACCAGTAGAGTAGGGATTTCAACCAAGAGCTAAGATAACTTTAGGAAATATAGGGAAAAGATACCCCAAAAGAGTACCATATAGAATCGTGGTCTGCAGAATGTTTAAAAAGATATTTGTGTATCAAAGAAGCTTGGAAAAGACTGAGTTACAACAAAGCTGAGATAGGATTATTTATTGCAGGAGTTTTCAGAACACTTTATATGCAAATGTATATTGTAATGAATACACAAAGTAGTATTCCCAGTTTTTAAAAAACTTTCCGTGATCATACACTAAATATTAACATAGTTGGAATCTTTATTCTGAAAAATACCAAATTATTACCCATTGACATAAAGTATAAGTAGCTTTGTTCAAGTGGTATTTTACCCAGATACCCAATGCGTATATTAAAGTGGAGCTGCTCTAATTTAAGGCATATAGAAGGGCTATAGGGAAAGAGAGGCAGTGGCTTGGAAGTTTAGGCCATATCACTGGCCCCAGGGGAGCCTGTGAGTCCTCCCCAGGGATGGTTAAATTCTACACATCAAAGTTTGGAATAATGCAACTTCTAAGGTTCCTTACAATCATGTGCTGAAGTTGCCTCCGACTGATTCTTGAGAGCCAACTCTGCTTCTATCTTCCCAACTCCATGGTCAGTGATGCCAAGTGTAGCAAGAAATCAGCCATCCTGAGAGTATTTACACCACAGAAATGGGAAAACACCACAAATCAGAGTTTATTTCTCCAGATAGTCAGTTTTCCAGCTCACTGCTGTTTGAGATTATGAGTCCAACCTACCATGAATTCTGAGGTAAGAGAAAGGGCAGAGGTTGGGGAACTGGCCATGGCTGGGACTATTTTTATAGAGAGATTCTTTCCCATTCTTCTTCTTCCAGAATGTCTTTCTTATTCTGAATTCAGCCTATTTAGACATAAAGAGTTTTCCTTACATGTTTTTGCTGCCAGGTTTTCTTCTTGCTTTCACCTTCTATTTTATCTGTTCTAAGACCTGAGGCTGAGAACTCATCAGGCATTTTAGAGTTATAGAAAAAACTTCCAAATTACACATACATAAATATTTCCTTAATCAAAAAATTTGAAAAGTATAAATCAGATTATGTATAAAGGAATTATATGAGATAGAATTATCATTTTCAAAACAGCTAGGAACCGTGACTTGGGTTTTAACACAACTATACTCTATCTTGTATGGTTTGGTGTGCTATTTTGATTGTCTTCTTAGACTCAGTCTGCTCAGGCTGTTATAAAAAATACCACAGACTGTGGCTTAAACAACAGAAAATTGTTTCTCTCAGTGCTAGAGGCTGGAAGCCCAAGATCAAGTTTCCAGCAGAGTTTGGTTTTGATGAGAGCTTGCTTCCCGGCTTGCATGTTGCTACTCCTCATACAAAGAGAGGGGGAAATCTCTTTCTTCTCTTCTTATAAAGGCACAGGTCCTATTGGATTAGGCACCACCCTGAAGACTCATTGAACCTTAATTACCTCTTAAAGATTCTACCCCAAAATCAGTCCCACTGAGAATTAGGACTTCAACATATGAATTTGGGGGGAGGAGGGGGACATGACTCAGTCCATAGCAAACTGCAAGGTCCTTGAGGAGAGAGCACAGCGTAGCTATCTTTGAATTTCAGCAAATCCCTACAGCATGGGATATGCTACAAGTGGTTAGATACATGGTGACTGAGAAAGGACTTTCTTCCCCTAAGTTTCTTCTCTTCATGCCCACATCTCTTTTGTAGGATTAGATAGACTTTGAGGGTAAAAGGAATGAAGACTTAGAGTCCTAGAGAAGGGAAGTGATTTCATCTAGAAAAGTGATTTTACCTACTTCCTGGCCAAGAATAGGAACTGAATAGTATCACTAACTGGTGAACTGAATGTCCCAGGTCATCCAGTGAGTAGAGATAGTAGTTCTTAGGGATAATAATTATGTCTTATTTATTTTTGTTCCCATAGTGTTTAACACAGTGCCAGGTTCGGGTTCTCAATATATTCTAATCCATTAATTGTTTGTAACAATAAAGAAGTCACTTTTACCTTCTTCAGTATAGTTAGGTCATCTTTACATTGGGAATAATAATGCCTTAAGGGTAGGAGACTGTATTAACTGATCTTTTGGTCCAATTTAGCACAGAGAAGAAGATGATGCAGTGTAGGGAGGAAGTTAAAGGAAAAGGCATATTCCTTTCCTTTTCCTGCATATCACAAAACTGTCCTCTACTATGTCTTTATTCCCTGCTCCTGTTCACTGCACTCACAGAAGGTATTTATGTGGTTATAAACTGACCAAAGAATGGTACAACTTAAGGTTAAGATGCTTTTATGTGACACAGGAAATAAAAGATAGAAATCAAAGTATACATCTTCCTTGGATGATAGGGTTCTCAGCTATGATCTTGCCCACAGTCTCTATGGCTGTGCATCACCCCATCGAGATGAAAAAATTAAGTGCCCTTGAATCACTGCAGTCTTTTGTTATGGCTCAGCTGGATGGTGGAGAATTACAATTGTGCTTACTGCTTACACAGTATTGTGACACTCAGCAGACCAGCCTGACCTAATTTGTAATCTCCAAAACCACTCACCTGCAATTACATTAGAATTTTTTTTTTTCTTTCTCTCTCTGTCTCTATCTTTTCTCCCAAGAGCAAAACCTTTGGATTTCATTTGTCTTCAAATGTACTGGTGGCTTCCTGGGGTCCTTCGAGAAAGAATAAAACCCAACACAGCCCAGAGAGGGTTGTTTAGAAGAGAGTGCCATTTCCTGTCACTCCAGGTTGGGAGTCCTGGACAACTGGGAATCAAGAAAGCCTGTCAACTTTATTTAATTAAAATGAAAAGAAAGAAAACCCACTTTAACATTTTTAATCAACAGGAGTCTAATGAGTCATGTTGGTTCCTGGAGTTGAGACACAGTAGGGCATATTTGGAGCTAATTTGCTTCATTAATATTCAAAGGATGTAGATCACCCAACATTTTCTAGGCAGCACGAGCCAAAAACATCAGAGGTAAAGTTTTATTTTGGATTTGATGTTAAACAGATGTTCCACAATGAACCAACTATAGCACCTAATATAAAATACCTGTTAGGGGGGCACCTGGGTGGCTCAGTCGGTTAAGCATCTGCCTTCAGCTCAGGTCATGATCCCAGGGTCCCAGCACCACATCGGGCTCTCTGCTCAGAGGGGAGCCTGCTTCCTCTTCTCTCTCTGCCTGCCGCTCTGCCTACTTGTGATCGCTGTCAAATAAATAAAATCTTTAAAAAAAATAAAATAAAATACCTGTTAGAATAATTTTCTTATTTCCTGCCTCTATCCCACTTTCAAAGTGGATCTGTAACTGTTACCGCTAAGATTTCTCTCCCTCTCAAATTTTTTGCCTTGACACTGATGCTACGAAGACAATGGTGACTGGCTTTCTCACAGTGGAAATCATTTAGCCTTTGGAGCCCATCAGCCTGGGTTCAAATTCAGGTATATCTAACTTTGAGGTGATTTTTTTTTCTTTAAGATTCATTTATTTGAGAAACAGAGAGAACATGTAAGTGGGGGAAGGGACAGAGGGAGAGAGAATTTCCAGCAGACTGCCGGCTAAGCTCAGAGCCCAATGGCAGAGGCTAAATCTCAGGACCTAGAGATCATGATCTGAGCCAAAATCAAGAGTGGAACACTCAACCAACTGAGCCACCCAGACACTCCATTTCAAGTGATATTTTCAAAAACAATTTAGTTAACTTGTCTTTTGTTCAGTATTTTACAAATATTTATAAAACACCGTTGAGCTAGGCACTAGAGCATGGGAGAACTGAGGCATTATGAACCTCAGTTTCCTCGTCTGCAAACTGAAGGCTATATGCTCTGCCTCACAGGATGTGGTGCAAATGAAATGAAACAGGATAGAGGAGACACAGGGAGAAGAATAGACACCCAATGAATGGTTGTTTTATCTCCCCCAGTCTAGGACCATCTGTACAGCTAACTACATTCAGGCGTTTCATTGTAAAGTTGTGATTTTGGATATGGAATTGCAAGGCTAACAGATAGGGTTTAAAACCCAGTCTATGGAGTATAGATAAGTAAAATTCTCTATGAGGGGATAACCTAGACCTTGTTGCCATTTGACCTAACACACAAATTATAAGTCAAGTACGATGAATCCATGTTAATTCTATAAACAAACAGTCCTTAGCACAGGATCTTAGATGTAGCATGCACTAGGTAAATGGTTTCATAAATAAGAATGACTCAACTAGAGAAAGAGAATGAATTATATCTCTTCCCAATAATAATACTACTCTACACAATTTACAAAGACTTCCACATTCATTCATTTAATTCCTGCATGCTTATGTATATGTATGTCTATATACACACAGATCTACTATGTTTAAACATAGTTCTAGACACTAAAAATATTTAGTAAATAAGACAATATCCCTGCCCTCAAAGAACCTATTTCTAGTGAGAAAAACAGGCAGTAACCAAAAAGCACTAGAACTAGTGAATGATAAGGAAAGAAAATGAAATATTTCAGGTATCTCATACATTCTTGTCCCAGAGTCTTTTTGAAGGAAACTAAATAATATAAGCAAAACTAAAGAAAACTAAAATAATATGATAGCAGAGTGAGGTCTGTGTTATTTTTTGACCAGACAGTCAGGAAAGAGAGCCTCTGAGAAACTGGAAATGAAATTCACAGGCTAGGCTAAAAACTAAGGTAAGAACATTCCAGGAAGAAGGAACAGCAGGGCTGGGACCCCAAAGTGGAAACAAGACTTGCATATTTGAAGAAGAGCAAGGTGATCTGTGCGGTAAGAGGGGAGGGAAAGCAGAAGAGAGGGCAGAGGTGGTGGGAGATGAGGACCAACCCTAGTAAGTCATGGTAAGGATTTTAGATTTGATCCTTTATGTGATGAGGTGATAGTTTGCAGGTGTAGCCTCCACCCCGCCTTGTTGACACATGTCATTCTTAGAGAGGTGAAGCCAGTACCCATGCCCTTGTATCTGGCCTGGCCTCATGAGAGCTCTGGCCAGGAGAATAGGTAAAGTGAGATTCTGGGTCTTCAAGTCCAGGCCACAGAAGGACTAACAGCTTTGCTTCCTTCCTCTTTGAGTACCGGGAATATTTTCTCTCAGAACCCAGCTGCCATGTCACATGGAGAGGCCACATGAAGAACTCAGTTGGTATGCTCAATAGCCCAATAGAGCCTCCAGCTGACAGCAACATCAACTTCCAGGCATAGGAAGGAGCTATCTTGAATGTTCCACACCCTCAGAGGACCCCTGTCAACACAGAAGGTGGTAGAGGAAAGGCCCAGTCAACCCACAGAATCAGGGAAGATACAAACATGGTATGGTCTTAATTTATGAAGTTGTGAGGATAATTTGTTATATAATAATAGATAACCAAAATAGATGAGAAGCCATTAGACATAAGCTTCATTATAATATTTAATTAATTTTCACACTATGCCTAAAAGGAAGGTTTCATTATAACAGATGTACCTTGGAGATATCATATATTTGGTTCTAGACCACTGCAATAAAGCAAGTAAAAGAAATTTTTGGTTCCCCAGTGCATATAAAAGTATGTTTACACTGCACTGTAGGCTAGTAAGTGTGCAATAGCATTATGTCTAAAAATGTACATATCTTACTTTGAAAAATACCTTATTGCTAAAAATTGCTAGCCATCACCTAAGCTTTCAGTGAATAACAATCACAGATCACAGATCACCACAACAAATATAATAAATGAAAAAGTTTGAAAAACTGCAAGCACTACCAAAATGTGACACAAAGATAGATATAAAATGAGCAAATGCTGTTGGAAAAATGAGCCAATAGACTTACTCAGTGCAGGATTGCCATAAACCTTCAGTTTGTAAAAAACATAGTATCTTTGAATCACAATAAATCAATAAAACAAAGTAAACCCATAACCCCTATTTTATAGATAAAGACACAGAAGTTAAATATGACTTGCCAAAAAACACAGAGTAGCTGAAAGACAGAGTCTGGCCTCAAATATAGGCCTTCTGCAAAGTTCCTTCCCTTGGGTATAGCTGAACATCTATCCAACAAAACAGAGCCACCTAAATTCCATGGATGTAATGGCTAATTCCACATGCTCCATTAATCATATTACTATATACCTGAAATGTGCCTATTAAGGTATTTAAAATTTAAATTTAAAGCCAAAATTCTTCTACCATCTGCATCAGACTGTTTAATATCCAGACTAAAGTCACTCTGGGGATGTGACTATGTGAGATATCGAAAACAATGACTACCAAATGCTTAGTAGCTGAGGAAGAAAATGAACAAATTCATGAATTAGCCTCTGCTCATTCTGAAATTCCAAAGAGTATTAGTCATCTACATAAGGGACCTCCATCTTGAACAGAGACAACTTCTTTGAAAATGTAAGTGATGCTATTCCTGAGGGGGGGAATTGAAACTTGTGAAAATTAAAAGAGTAACTATAGTTAGAAAATTAGGTGAAGAAATCAACATGCAATTTGTTTGCTGAGAGGGTAACTGAAAAGAAACGCATGAGTGTGTTTTCCTTCTTTCTAGTATACCAGAAAACATAGAGAAATAGAAATGTAATTTCCACCACATGCTCTGTGCTAATAGACTTTAAAACAGTGCTCCTTTTTCTCAATACATTATCTAGGTGCCGGGGACGCTCATATTACATGGAAAATTGCCTAGTGCATAGTAGCCCTCAAAAAATGCTCATCTGTTGAAAATGTCCCTCTCCCAAGACTCAGTTTCTTCATCTGTAGAATGAGGATGTGGCCCAGGAAGGTAAGCATTTGCTTTTACTACCTTTACTTGTAGTGGACACTTTCCACGATGACACTTTCCCTTTGACCTCAGACTCTACCTTAGACCCCGTTTTGAAACAGTACCTCGGATCTTCTACCAGTTACTTACAGTTGGCCCTTGAGAAGGAACCATTTATCCTTTGCTAGGCAAGTATATCCTGCTCTTTAACCTCTGAAATTTATGATTCCATGATCCCAAAACCATGGAAATCTTTAACCCAAATTCTTCTTAAAATTATGTCACTTTAACAAAAGAAAAATGATTTTAACAGCAACTTTACCTAACTACCCACATGGACTGACCTGGGTGATTAATTACTTAAGTACTAATTATCCCTTCATTCTTCACTGCAGTGTTTATAGCATCTTCATATATTCAGCATGTAGAAAGCACTTTAGCTCTTTTGAATGACAAGGTAAGCAGAAGTGCCTCTCTATTAAAATTGTCTCTATAATTTGTGAGTCATAACAAGTCGTGTTTTTATCTACACTTGAGTCATCAAACTAGAAAGTCAAGGTGTAAGAAATGGTGTGACTAGATATAAAGGGGTTGGTGGCAGAGGGCAGGGGAGAATATTAGTAAATAAAAGAATAGCCTTTGAACAGCACCAACTGTGTGCAAAACATTGTGTTAGGCCTTTAGGGAGCTCTTACCAGAGTATGACAGTGTCTGCTCTTCAGGAACCCAATGTCTAGATGGATAAATACCAATATCAGTACTCGTGCTAAATGTCAGGTATGTAGCAGTATATGCTGCAGAGATTTGGAGGAGAGAAAGGTTAATGTGGGCTGGGACTTGGACAAAGTAATTAAAGACAACCCCTGGAGGTCCCATTGATGTAACCTGTAGCATCTAGCTAAGTGCCTGGTATATAGCTGATGCTAAAGAAATATCCAGAGAACTCAACAAACATAAGATTCTCTTAGTCGAGTGAGGAAGAGGACATCAGAGTTGGGTGCATAGCAAAAGCAAGGCAGGGATGGTTCCTCCTGGGGAACTCTGGGCCACAAAAGGCAGGCCTGGAACAGGAGGGCCAAAAGATAAGAAGAAAATAATTCTCTCTCCAAACTCTCTCCTTTTAGAAATCTTACCTATGACTCAAAAACACCTTCTGTACCACAGACTCTCATTTGTTACTTAAATTCCACTCCAACAAACTTTTGCACTCTCCTCTGAGATAGCCACAGAACACCTCCTTTGGAATATCCCACTGGGTCCTCACAGTCGAGGACTCTAATGCTCTTCTCTTAAACTCCCTCTTGATTTTCCTTTCTTTGATATTGAGAGCAGCTTCACACCAGACTAGAAACTGTACTGGTATCTTTAACGTCCTCCACCTCAGACATATTCCTGCTGATTCTCTGTCGGTTCCTTTTGTGGTTACCCACATCTTATTCTCACTGACACTCTCCAGTGGCACCCAAGGTTCATATTTCCCTTTGTCTCCTTTGATCGATTGTATTTGACTTCATAATCTCCAGCCCGATCCAATGCAATCCCTTCTACCATATTAACCTTCCAAGAGAACAACTGTCATCAAACATCTTTTGTACCCTGAGTAAGCACCTACTATATGTCCAGCTTTGAGTTTTCTGATCACCATTACCCCATACACATACACACAGAATCAGAAATAATTTATCCTTCTTCTTCCTTTGGATCATATTTATCTGACCTCCCCTTTAAAATTTGTGAGCTATGTGGAACCATAGTCATGTTTGTCACTCTATCACTTGAAGCACCCCAACACAGAGCCTTCATACAGCTGGTGCTCAACCAGTGTTTGTGGAAAAAAAGAAAGAAAGAAATGCAGGATGCCAGGATGATACAGCTAGAGAATCCTTAATGCCAGGCTAAGGTATTTGGCCTTCATTCTACAGGAATTTGAGAGGCCTTGAAGACCTTAGGCTCATTAAGAGCCACCTACAAGCCTGTGAATTAGGAAGATTGTTCTGGCTCAATAGATAGAATGATCTGAAGGGAGGAATCCTCTGACTAGAAAGACCCTTGATTTTCTGAAGAATTGTGATACTTTAGGTGAATGAAAATTGGTAAAGGGAAAATAATAAGTAAAAACATCAAAATGAAAATTGAGAAAAAAAATAAGTCTATCGCATAAAGAGTGTCCCAACAATTCTAAAGGATCACATGAAATATTTTTCAGTTGTCTGTGGTAATCAGGCAGAGTGGATAGTGTTAATATAAAACCATCTAAAATCTTTTCTGGGATAAAGAATAGTAAAAATAAATAAACTATATAACCATGTGATAAAAGAAAGAAATCTATTATGTCAGGATCTCTCTCTCCCATACAAACATCATCATCATCATCTAAGGCTAGAAAAAGTAAATTTAAAAAATGGTTTAGCTTAATTTATTTGCCCTCACCATCAAGTGACAGAGGTTTGTGTGGTTATGGAAAGGGTTATAGAACATTCAAAAAAGAAAAAAGGTAAACTAGATCTGCAAATGTGCTATAGAATGTATCACCAGACTCCAGGTGAATTAGAAAAATGTTACATACCCACAGTAACATGACATGTATTCTGGGCCAAAAGCTTCTCTCACTGATTCATCACTTGGGCCACAAAACTTGGCCCTATTCTCTAAGGAACCAGATGGTTATAAAAGCGAATGAAGATTCCCTCCAATGTCCTGAATTGAGTGATGAAAGAAAAGATATGCTGACCATCTGGGTTTGGAAATGGACTCTCTTTTACCTCAAAACAGGTTTATCAAGCTCAGGAATGCACATTTCCCAGCAACTGATTTCTAAACCACCAGTCTGTGGTGGTGGTGGTGGTGGTGTTGCTGTTGTTGTCATTGTTATTCAGAGACGTGTTACAACCATTTAGTTATATATAGCTATATATCACTATGGTTAAGGGGAACCAGTAGTGAACCAGAGAAACTTGATCCCAGTCCTTATGATACTACAGTCTAGCCAAGAGATTAGACATCCGGCAATAAGTACCATAAGTTGCAATGACTGTGGTGACTGGGGAGGTACCCCAGGACCTCTTGAGGTAATCAGTGGTGGGGTCAGGAGGGGACGGCAGAGAGTAATCAAAACTAGCCAAGCACATTGGAAAATATCTCCTTCTGGAAATGATGTTTATTTAAGTTGAGACCAGAGGGTAAAGGGGAGGTAGCAAGTAAAGTGGTGAAAAAACATCCAGCCAAGGAAATGACATGTGCCAAGGTTAGGTATTCTTTTTTTTTTTTTTAATAATTTTATTTTTTAATAAACATATATTTTAATCCCCAGGGGTACAGGTCTGTGAACCGCCAGGTTTACACACTTCACAGCACTCACCATAGCACATACCCTCCACAATGTCCATAACCCCAACCCCCTCTCCCAACCCCCCTCCCCCCAGCAACCCTCAGTTTGTTTTGTGAGATTAAGAGTCACTTATGGTTTGTCTCCTTCCCAAACCCATCTTGTTTCATTTACTCTTCTCCTACACCCTTAACCCCCCATGTTGCATCTCCTCTCCCTCATATCAGGGAGATCATATGGTAGTTGTCTTTCTCCGATTGACTTAATTTGCTAAGCATGATACCCTCTAGTTCCATCCACGTCATCGCAAATGGCAAGATTTCATTTCTTTTGATGGCTGCATAGTACTCCATTATGTATATATACCACATCTTCTTTATCCATTCATCTGTGGATGGACATCTAGGTTCTTTCCATAGTTTGGCTATTGTAGACATTGCTGCTATAAACATTCGGGTGCACGTGCCCCTTCGGATCACTACATTTGTATCTTTAGGGCAAATACCCAGTAGTGCAATTGCTAGGTCATAGGGTAGTTCTATTTTCAACATTTTGAGGAACCTCCATGCTGTTTTCCAGAGTGGTTGCACCAGCTTGCATTCCCACCAACAGTGTAGGAGGGTTCCCCTTTCTCTGCATCCTCGCCAGCATCTGTCATTTCCTGACTTGTTAATTTCAGCCATTCTGACTGGTGTGAGGTGGTATCTCATTGTGGTTTTGATTTATATTTCCCTGATGCTGAGTGATATGGAGCACTTTTTCATGTGTCTGTTGGCCATCTGGATGTCTTCTTTGCAGAAATGTCTGTTCATGTCTTCTGCCCATTTCTTGATTGGATTATTTGTTCTTTGGGTGTTGAGTTTGCTAAGTTCTTTATAGATTTTGGACACGAGCCCTTTATCTGATATGTTGTTTGCAAATATCTTCTCCCATTCTGTCAGTTGTCTTTTGGTTTTGTTAACT
>PJEN01027684.1:0-12768 GCA_004024605.1 Pteronura brasiliensis | reverse complement strand
GGGCGCCTGGGTGGCTCAGTGGTTAGGGCCTCTGCCTTCGGCTCAGGTCATGATCCCAGGGTCCTGGGATCGAGCCTTACATCGGGCTCTCTGCTCGGCAGGGAGCCTGCCTCCTCCTCCTCTCTTTCTCTGCCTGCCTCTCTGCCTACTTGTGATCTATCTGTCAAATAAATAAATAAAAATCTTAAAAAAAAAATCTTAAAAAAAATTGCTTTGAATTGACTGGTCACTGTGCATTTGGCTATTCTATCTTGCTGCTTGATTACCTTGAGCCATTGCATAGGAATCTAATTTTTGATGTCTCATACAGTGCATGCCAGTGCACTTTGACTCAGATACAGCTTGTATAGTGGCCAATATCTCAGGGCAATACTTAATATTCTTATTTCCTACTGTCATCAAACCTACTCTTTCCAAATCACCCTGTGGTGACTGCTACACCTTGAAGGCATACGTAGAATCTGTATCCATACTAACTTTCTTCCCATGGGAAAGTTCCAAAGCTTCAGTGAGGGCTATTAATTTGGCCTTTTGTGCTGATGTGCCCAAGGAGTGGGGTGGGAGATTGGAGGATGTGAAGTGTTCTTGCTTCCACAACTCATTGGCCATTCGCCATCACATATCTGCTGGGCACTGTCTGTGATCAAGAAACCTACTATCAGGGGCACCTGGTTAGCTTAGTTCAGCATCTGACTTTGGCTTAGGTACATGGTCTCAGGGTTGTGGGATTGAGCCACATGTCAGGCTGAGAACTCAATTGTGGAGTCTTCTTGAGATTCTCCCTTTCCCTCCCCATTGCCCTGCTTATAAGCTCACTCATTCTCTCTCTTTCTGTAAAATAAATTTAAAAAATATTTATTTATTTACTTTTAAAGGCTTTATTTATTTGTCAGAGAGAGAGAATGAAGGAGCACAAGCAGGGATAGTGGCAGATTTCTCACTAAGCAAGGAGCACGATGTGGAGCTTGATCCTAGGACCCTGGGGTCATGATCTAAGTCGAAGAGAGATGCTTTACTGATTGGGCCACCCAGATGTCCCTAAATAAATCTTAAAAAAAAAAAAAAAAAGAAAGAAACCCACAATTTTAAGAACTTTGAAACAGTTATGGGAGTGAGACGGATTTGAAAGAGAAAGCAGCAGAGTGGGTGGATATAAAGACCTCATAGTCTTTATTTTTAATTTATTTTTATTTAGGTTCTAAAGAGTTTATTTATTCACATGAAAGAGTGAGAGACATTACTAACAGGGTGAAGGGCAAAGAAAGAAGCAGGCTCCCCACCAGCAAGGAGCCCAACGTCCGGCTTCATTCCAGGACCCTGGGATCATGACTTGAGCTGAAGGCAGATGCTCAACCAAATGACCCACCCAGCTACTGAAGACCTCACAGTCTTTAAAGTGACATTTGGTATTTTCCCATTCAGCCTACAGTCAATTAATAGATCCTGTTTTATTCTGTTAATACCAACACTTGTTGGTATTATACATATACATGTTATAGAGCCACACACTGGGCTCTAACATGAATTTTTCTGCTTCCTGTAGTAAATCACAGGTGGTAGCCACCGCACATAAGCGTGGGGCTACCCTTTGGAACACTGCTATTTAGATAGATAAACAAGACGATATGGTACTTTTCCTAGCATTTGTATTAGTACTTCCAAGGCCAGTCCTTGACTTCCATGAATATATGGTTTAAAGTTCTTTCTCAGATCAGGGAGTCACTTGTGATACAGGGGACATTTTATCGGAACCATTTTATTGTCTCAAGGCTTTTTTAACAATCCCCTGACCATGCTAGGGACTCTGAGTTGGGCCTCTTTATGGCTTCATAAAGAGGTTTAGCCACAAGGCTGAAGTCCATATCCATATTCTGCAAAAGCTGGCATTACACAAAACCCCTTGTACCTATCTCCAATTCCTTGGAATATCCAAATCCCTAGCAACGTGCTTTCTAGTAATCATTAAACTTCTGTCCTCTGATTTAATTGGAAACCCAGAGAGGAGAGTTGCTGTTTAGGAATTTGGCCTTCTCAAGAGGAAAACTTGTATCCATACCACACCAGATGATTAAGTACAGTGATGGCATTTTCTAGAGAATGTTCATAACCAAGGCTGACTATATCTACCTACCTACCAACTTACGTATTTTTAAGTACTCTTATGCCCAACATGGGACTTGAACTCATGATCCTGAGATCAGGAGCCATGTCAGGAGCCACATGTTCAGCTGATTGAGCCAGCCAGGTGCCCCACTGCTTCTTCTTTAAAGGATACTCTTTAATACAAGGAAATTTTGTTCCTTTTAACACTACTACTGTCAGAGTGGCTTACTTAACTCACCCAGGGAATCTGACCTGCCCAAACAGTGGTACACACTTACTTGTAGATCTCAGGTGGTTCCAGGCCTCTTCCTGTCTTCTCTGTTCAGTAGCAGCAGCTGAAGCCTTATGGCATTTTCAGGTTGAACTTGTAATTGCAACTGGTGTTTTCAGGTGAAAAAAAATTTTAAGTACTTAAATTGCATACAAACTGTTGCACAAGAAGAGGAAATAGACAGTCAATAATGTGTAAACTATGTCTAACCACAGACACAGAAAGGCTTAATGAAGCCAGTTTACTATTTAAGATTGAATAGGTTTGTCCAGAATCCAAGTAGTCTTATCATCTGGGCCCCCACTGTTAATTATACCTGGGTTTCCTGTGAGGCTATTCTCATCAAAGGCCATTAATGTGGCTGGAAGCCCTGGGTCCCTTCGTTCACAATTCTCATGCTTCCCCTCAAATGGCCATGTTTTTCCCAGACCTTTCAATGTAGCTTTCCTTTCCTCTAGAAAATTTAGGGCAATCTCACTTCCAGTGCCCTCCTCCTCTTCTTCCTTTTTTCATTCCCTCCTTCTCTTTCTTCATTTATTTTTGAGTGGGGTAGGGGCACAGGGAGAGGAAGAGAATATCAAGACGACTCTACACCCAGTGCAGAGCTGCACATGGATTAAATCTCAGAACCCTGAGATCATGATCTGATCTGAAACTAAGAGTGAGACACTTAACTGACTGAGCCAGCCAGGCACCCAATGCCCTTCCTGTCTACCATAGGCACATTTGTCTTTGCTCAACCTAGGACATCCTGACTTGCTCCTTAGTTGGGTATCCGTTTTACTGCATGTGAAAAGCAAAACTTGTATTGCCCTTACCTTTTTTAACGTAGCAGGTTATTTTCAAAGGGACAGATAAGTTGGGTTGGATAAAATGCACAGTAAAATTGTTTATCCCTGGAGGCGAGTTGTCCTCCTATAAAACCAAGTCAAACTCCCTGGATAGTGTGGGTAGTAAGGTGTGTACAAGATGTGGTAAACTGGCTTCATGGGGATCTAGACTTTGATGTGCAAAATATTCCTTTACCCAGGTCATGGAAAATGCTCTAACGGGGTGTATGCGTGTGTGTCTCCTTTTGCTTAGGTACTCTTTAGTGTTGCAAAATTCACCAGCAATCCAAGAAGCTACATTGTAGTAGTTGCCTCAGCTTTCTCTTACGGGACTTACACATGCTAAGAAAAATGATAATTCACTAGAAAAGGGTCCAGGTCATCCCAACAGTATGGATAATTGTAAATTATTATTAACAAATGAGCTAGGGGCAGCTGGGTGGTTCAGTCATTAAGCCTTTGCCTTCAGCTCAGGTCATGATCCCAGGGTTGTGGGATGGAGTCCTGCATCAGGCTGCCTGCTTGGCAGGAAGCCTGCTTTTCTGCTTCTCCCACTCCCTGTGGTTCTGTCCCCTCTCTTGCTGTGTCTCTGTCAAATAAAATCTTAAAAAAAAAAAAGCTAAATAAAGCATATAGTGATAAGGTGTAGCACCACTGGAAGTTGGTTGAACTAATGAGACCTCCAGGTGGTTACTCAAAATTAAAGGACCCAGTACAAATCTTTTTTGAACTCCTTGACACAGAGTCCACTGTGATTCCAAGAGCTTTGCTAAAATCTAATGTGGGCTAAAGTTGGGAGAGTGGGGATGCAACAGTTACTGGGATTAAGATGTGTTTGAAAGAAAATCAGAATGGGGAACACATTTTTCCTGAGTATTGTAAAAGAAAACTTTTAAGTTTACCTCTAGGCCAATCATGATTGGACATGCTAAATAGGAATCACTGAATAAAGATCATCAGCTTGAAAGATTATGGGAGATAGACCCTGCTATTTAACAGCACACAACAGAAACCAGTTTAAACACAAGCCTGAAGACAGGGTTAAGGTGATAGCTTTGTCTGCAAATGCCTTGGAACCTAGAGATAACTCAAATTGTGGTCAACTTGTGTATTTATTTATTTTTTTTAAAGACTTTATTTGCCAGAGAGAGAGAGAGGGAGAGAAAGAGACATGAGCAGGGTGGAGGAGCAGGAGAGTGAAAAGTAGGCCTCTGGCTGAGCAGAGAGCTCAATCTGGGCTCAGGACTTGAGCTGAAGGCAGATGCTTAACTGACTGAGCCACCCAGCATCCCCAACTTGTGCTTTATAAAATGCCTACCCATAATAATACGGACATTTGTGCAAGACATGGTTCTGTTGGAAAGGCACAGCAAATGTGACTTCATAGTTCTTAGTAGCTTATTCTGTAATCAAATGGAATCATGCTTTTTATAAAGAAGATTTTTATTCATTTATTTGATATAGTGACAGAGAAGTTGTGGGGTAAGGGTTGGAAAATAGCAGAGGGAGTGGGAGAAGCAGGCTTTCTGCTGAGCAGGGAGCCTGATGTGGGGCTCAATCCCAGGACCCCAGGACCATGACCTGATTGAAGGCAGATGCCTGACTGTGCCACACAGACACCCCAGAATTGTATTTTCATGTTTATATTTAAAAAATTTCATTTATTTGACAGAGAAGGAGAGAGAGTGAGAGAGGGAACACAAGCAGGGGCAGACGGAGAGGGAGAAGCAGGCTCTGTGCTGAACAGGGAGCCCAATGTAGGGATGGATCCCAGGACCTAGGGATCATGACCTGAGCTGAAGGCAGACGTTTAACCTACTGAACCATCCAAGCATCCCAAGAATTGTATTTTTAAGGAAAGATTTTAAGTAATCTCTGCACCCAAAATGGGCTTAAACTCATAACCCCAGCATTAAGAATCACATGCTCTAGGGGCACCTGGGTGGCTCAGTGGGTTAAAGCCTTTGCCTGCCCCTTGGGTCATGATCCCAGGGTCCTGGGATCGAGGCCCTCATCAGGCTCTCTGCTCAGCAGGGGGCCTGCTTCCTCCTCTCTTTCTCTGCCTGCCTCTCTGCCTACTTGTAATCTCTGTCTGTCAAATAAACAAAATCTTAAAAAAAAAAAGAAAAAAGAAAAAAAAGAATCACATGCGCTATAAAATGAGCCAGGAAAACATTCCTAAATTGGACCTTGATTATATTGTGCTCCTGGCATTGCTATTAAGATGAGAATGGTAATTATTAATCAAATGTACTAGCAGACTGAATAAAAGCCTACTTACGAAATAATAAGCACAGGAAATGATTGGCTGAGGGAGAACTAGATTTAAGTATTCATCACCCAACTTTCATGGTAAATAGTTCTACATAAGTTCATCGTAAGATATAATTAGGAGTATAACAAAGAAATAAGCAATCAAATTAATACAAAAATATGAAAATGCATGTAAGTTTATAGGGTACGTTATCTTTAATCTGTCCCTACCTATACTGGTTCCTCTAAAAGTTAGGCTTATCCATACTGTTAAGTTCTATTGTTATTTCATAAAAATGTACCACTAAATGTAGATGCTAAGTCAAATATCATTTTGATGTGGACTGTGTAGGTGAGTGTTTACATCATCTGAAGAAAAGTTCATCTCTAAGATCAGAATGTCCTGCCCCATAACACTGTCTTTTCTTTACTGGTTGCTCTTCAGTTTCAGCAGACAGTGCAGTATAACAATGTGGTGTCAAGTAATCAAGCATGTCCACAAGACTAAGACTAAGACTAAGACTAGACTAAGTACTAAAGACTAAAAGACTAAAAGACTAAAAGACTGAAAGACTGAAAGACTGAAAGACTGAAAGACTGAAAGACTAAAAGAAAGACTAAAAGACTAAAAGACTAAAAGACTAAAAAAGACTAAAAAAGACTAAAGACTAAGACTAAGACCTCTAGCATCAAACTTGTGTGAGCTTTCCTGATTGTTAATACTCTATGCATATTGTCATACATGATTATTGGTAGAAGTCAGCACTGTCCATGATTTTAGTGGGAGAAAACAATTGGAATCTTGAAATTTTAACTTCCACCAATCCTGCCGCATGTACCTCTTTCCTCTGAAGCCCTCCCTGACTTTATTCTATATCCTTTCACTATAATAACTGTAACCATGAGCCATGAGAAGTTTAAGAGCTTTGATTGAGGTCTGTAAGTCTTTTAATTGAACTATCAAAATAAAGTACAAGTAACTCCTGAGCAAACAGAAGTAGGGAAAATCCTTATAATAAAACTTTTAACAAAACTTGGGCACCTGAGTCACTTAGCAGGTTAGGTATCCAACTCTTAGTTTCAGCTCAGGGTCCTGGGATTGAGCCTTGTGTCAGGCTCTGCGTGAAGCTAAATCAGATCCAGGGCGCTCTCTCTCCTTCTGCCCCACTTATGTGCTCTTTCTCTCTTAAAGAAAGAAATATACCTTTAGGGGCGCCTGGGTGGCTCGGTGGGTTAAGTGTCTGCCTTTGGCTCACGTCATGATGTCAGGGTCCTGGGATCAAGCCCCACATCAGGCTCTCTGCTCAGTGGGGAGCCTGCCTCCCTTCCTCTCTCTCTGCTTGCCTCTCTGCCTACTTGTGATCTCTGTCAAATAAATAAATAAAAATCTTAAAAAAAAAAAAAAAGTACACCTTTAAACACAACAAAAAGAAACCCAATTAAATTTCACTAAATTTCTCTCATGGGGATGTTCCTCAAATTGAGAGAATAACCCTGGCTTTATCTAGTATAAATTCAAAGTAACCCAGATTCAGACCTTTCTTTCCAGTGGAAACCTAGCAAGAAAAACAAAATAAGGAAGTCATTAAACTTTTCACAAACTACAATAAATACCAAAATCATTTTCCAGCAGGTGTTTTAATAATAATAATGGTTCAATTAATAGATGATTCAAATAAATGTTCAAATACTATGGCCTACTTAGAGCTTATTATTGTGGAGTAACGTAAAAAACCCCCACCAATTTGAATCTCAAATGCTATAGAACATTTTTTCTCAACAAATGCAGATGTAATATAATTATATAATATAAATATAAGAAGCTAGAAATAGGGGCCCCTGAATGGCTCAGTGGGTTAAGCATCTGCCTTCGGCTCAGGTTATGATCCCAGGGTCCTGGGATTGAGCCCCATATCAGATTGCTTGCTCGGCAGAGAGCCTCCTTCTCCTTCTCCCTCTGTTGTTCCTCCTGCTTGTGCGCGGTCACATAAAGAAATAAAAATCTTAAAAAAAAAAAAGCTAAAAATATGTCTGTTTTAAATTTCCCAGTATTACAGAAAACCTGAAATTATATATAGTAATGAATATACATAGTGAAATTAAGTACCTTCCTTTTCAATCACGTTTTTTAATTTTTTTTTTTAAGATTTTATTTCTTTATTTGACAGAGATCACAAGTAGGCAGAAAGGCAGGCAGAGAGAGAGGAGGAAACAGGCTCCCTGCTGAGTGGAGAGCCCTATGTGGGGTTTGATCCCAGGACCCTGGGATCATGACCTGAGCCTAAGGAAGAGGCTTTAACCCACTGAGCCACCCAGACGCCCCACAAGTCTATTTCTTAGTTCAGTTAAAAATAAGACTTTTGTGGGGCTGTGTTTTTAAGCACAAGTAGTCTATGTGCCATGCCTTCAAGAGAAATTACATTATAGATAGGGATTGTTTAAGAATGAGTTACAGGCCTAGGGTACCTGGGTGGCTCACTCAGTTAGGCATCTGACTCTTGATTTCAGCGCATATCTTGATCTCTTGATCCGAGTCATGAGTTTAAGCCCTGCAATGGGACTTAAAAAAAAAAAAAAAAAGGTGGACTTGGCACTGAGTTCAGTGTTAATCAGGAACATTTGACAAATGAAGAGCTTTAAACAGAAGCACAAATAAAGTTATGTACTGATTGGTACATGAAAATGTGAGTAGACGCTTACAGGATCCTAACCCAGCATTTCCTAAGGAATAAAGGCTCAATGTTCCTTAACTGTTCCCTGTAACTCTATATACTGTTGTACATAGTAAGAACTGACTACAAAAATGTGACAAAAGTATAAGACTGATTAATTTAGGATTTTTAAAAAAGTTTTATTTATTTATTTGACAGACAGAGATCACAAGTAGGCAGAGAGTCAGGCAGAGAGAGAGAGGGGGAAGTAGGCTCCCCACCGAGCAGAGAGCCCGACGAGGGGCTCGATCCCAGGACCCTGGGACCACGACCAGAGTGGAAGGCAGAGGCTTAACCCACTGAGCCACCCAGGCCCCCCTAATTTAGGATTTTTTTTTTTAAAGATTTTATTTATTTATTTGACAAAGAGAGATCACAAGTAGACAGAGAGGCAGACAGAGAGAGGGAAGCAAGCTCCCTGCTGAGCAGAGAGCCCGATGCGGGACTCGATCCCAGGACCCTGAGATCATGACCTGAGCCGAAGGCAGCGGCTCAACCCACTGAGCCACCCAGGCGCCCCTTAACTTAGGATTTTTAAAAGTACCAACACTTTATTTTTTCTAAATTCATAAAGGGTAAACAGTAAATTACTTAAAAAAAAAATGTTTTATTTATTTATTTGAGACACAAAGCATAAGCAGGGAGGCAGGGAGAGGGAAAAGCAGATTCCCTCCTGAGCTGGGAACCAGAAACAGGTTGATCCCAGTACCCTGAGATCATGGCCCAAGCTGAAGGCAGATGCTTAACCTGAGCCATCCAGGCTCCCCAAAGAGTAAATTTTAAGCACTAAGATGTGATGTCTGAAATGCTGGATTTAGTATCATGCTAATATATGTTATACAAATAATTTTAATTTATAACATTTAAGAACAAAAGAGTAACAAAAAAACCCACAAAAGACAAATTCTTCTTAAATCAAATTCTATTTGTGAATTCAGCAAAATAATTTCTATAAAACAAAACAGCAAAATATTTAAATAGTATAGGACAGGCTGTATCTGTTTGCAGGATATTTGGTTTCTAGACAGGTTTCAAAATATTACACACATTCAAAAGTTACCAATTCTTTTTTAAATATAACTCATGAGTTATAGAATCCCAAAACAAATGTTTATTCTAAAATAGTAATTCAGAATTATATTAACTAACCAGAAGTTTATGTTTTTTAATTAAATACCACAACATAAGAGTTTTGGAATGGAAAAGGAAATGGGACAATTCTTGCTTTCAAGTAAAATTGTGACTGACTAGAAAACCAGCCAGATATCTAGGTGCAGTGGTACTTCAAAATATTTTAAGATTCTGATGATGTCCACTTCAGTGGGCTTCTGTAAAAGTATCACCTAATAAACTCTATTGTAAAACAAAACAAGCACACAAAATACAGTCATCTATTATGCTCCACACATTCTGGAGTAGCAAAAGCTTGCATATTCTTTTTAATTTTTTTTAAAATTCCTATAACCAATACTTTCACATTCTTTTTCCCATCAAGAGACTGAACTGTCAAACTTTAAATATAAAGAATATATGAGTAACTGAAAACTGCCTCTCTGTCACATTTTTCCTCTTGTTTTATATGTATGCTACGTGTAAGAAATAAAAACCTCTAGGTAACAAAATTGTCACTTTAGGGGAAACTGCGATCATTCAGATATTTTGTCTTTACTGGCTACACAAACTTACTGTGATGCCATGCTAAATTTTACAGCATCATTACAGCTTTGAACTGATTAACCAGAATAAAAAGGTAATAAAAATATCCAGACACAATGTTACATCACCAGTTTTTCCACACCATCCATACAACTCAAGGTTACCAACCAGCCTTACATGGCTCTAGTAACTAAGAATTGACAAGAAACCAATGGTGTGATTGTTATGGATGGGCTGTTTTATATTACTTTTTTTGGTTTTATTTTTGGTAAAGGATTTGATCCAATTGCCATGAAGCAGACAATACTGGATGCAGAATGCATAAACAAAACAAGAAAATTATTTCTTTGTAGAACTGTAACTCTTCATAAAAAAAAAAATTCTCTTGGTTAAGAATTAATAGTCAAACATTAATATACTATATACATCTTTGCCATTTACATATTAGTATCAGCCATTTAATACAAAACATTATACACTTTCCCCTGCAGGTGGCTTATATATATTGACAACAAATTTCTGCAAATGAGACAGTGAATAGACTTTCTATTCCATGCTGAACAGTTTCTCTTGCTTTGAATATCAGCCAGACACAGAAAAAGTTTGGACAGTAAGGCCTGAGTGCATGGTCTTAAAGGAAGCAGTTAATGATAGGTATTTCACTGATCTTTCATTTGAGATAAGGATACTTCTTCATTGCTTTCAAAATTGTCTTGCATGTGTTGGCCAGTTTTTTGGTGGTGGTTCAAGTGTTGCGCTGCTGGCCCTGTATATGGCTGTCCATGCACATGATTATTCTGAGAGGGTGAAAGAGAGCAGTATGTCAAACTTTTCATATATTAAAATTAAAATGAAAAATCATAGGATAAAGTTTTGTAAAAGTAGACATGTCTGTTCTAGGGATTTATCTAAAAACAATAATGTAGTTATAAATTATAAATTAACCTATACTTCACCTATATTTAATAAATATATATATGTATTAAAACCTATATTTCAATTCTAATATTCTAAGGAATTTAAGTATGATATAATAATAAACTGTTTCAAGAAAATGTGTCTTTATGATAAAACTGGATTCTACTTTCACAAGGTAAGTATTTTAAAAGTGTTTATCACCAAATACTCTGCTAAAGCAGCATCAGCATCACCTGGAAACTTGTCAGAATACAGTCTTATACTTCACCTCTGATGGTCAGAAATCCTGGAATTAGAACTTAGTAACCTGTTTTTAACAAGTGCCTTTACATGATTCTGAGGCATATTAAATTTAAATACCTCAATTAATCATGTTTGTGGTTTAAACTCAGGACAATCTTTCTTGAAACATTTCTCCAAATTCTTGTTTTTCAATGAAAGTTGAACTCTTCATGTATATTTCTTACCAGTTATCATTTTCCCCAATGACTCATCATCTATTGAAATCACTCAAATTGATTTTTAAAACATTTTTACTGCAAAGGAATATTGAGGCAAAGGTAACCAAGATATGTTTGTCTTAACGTTTCTTCAACGGTTATTAATTTTATGTTCATATGAAGCATCACATATTTTTATTAACTATAATAGCACAAGAGTATTACCTAACTGGCCAGGAAAAATGCCAGAAGGATAGACTGAAACATGCCACAACATGACCCCAACTATAACCATGCTCTTTCTCTGATCATCCTGGCAAAGCTATTATGAATAATCCCTTTATTACTTCATAGTCAGATGAAAATTTATAAAACATGTAAGAAAAATAACTAAATTCTCTTTTTCTGGTAAAGTAGAGAAACTTACTGAATAAAAACAAAAACAAAAAAAAAACCACACTGAAGTCTTACTTACCTGTTGACAGTGAGATCCAGATGAATGAAGATACAATGGGGTATCTTCTGGTAGAGATGACTCATGCTCATCTGGAGCATCTTGATCATCTGGCTCCTAATTTTAAATTAAGAGATTAGTAATTTGATTATGAAAGCAACTTTAAATTTATTTTAATTGCCTTTTGAGAAAAAAGTTTAAAAAATGTACCAGTTGACTATTTACCATTTTTTCATTTAAAGCAAAAAAAAACAAAACAAAACTAACAATTAGAGAAAAAAATTAGATTTTTCCAGATATATAATTTTTCAAAAATTTCATAGGAATTTCTCTAACAAAGGAGTTACTAAGTTCATTTGATTCCTTAAAAAGAAAATCAAGCAACAAAGAACATTAAAGCCAACAAAAGCCCAACATAATTTTTGAAATTAATAAACACTGGCCTATAAATATAAAAAATTACTTTTTTTTAATCCATTTTTATCTGCTGCCCTTTGGTGGCTTTTTTTTACCTCCTCTGGGCAGAGTTCACAAGCTTTTGCAAGAGTCATCCTTGCACTATGTGATCTCTCCAAAAAATAGCCATTTGATGTTTCATTGCTTTGCACTGGAGGAGACCAGTTATTGTAAGCATATTGAGGATTGCCAGTATATGGTCTTCTTTCAAGTTCATCTCCAAGCCATTCCACTGCCCAGGTCCACTTTCTTTTAAGATCTCCATTACCCTTCAAAAGAGGAAAAAAAAAAAAAAGAAATAATTTAGAATAATTTTCAATGTTAACTTCTAAGCCCAAATTTTCACAATTCTTTTAAAGCAGTTCTTAATTATGATACAGATTATTACATGATTTGAGAAAAAAATTCTCACCTGTAATATTTGGTAAGCAACAGCACAATTGCTAAAGAGTGCTACCATACATTTTATACACTGGTATGCTCTTTTTTGATAGTGATTCTTAGAGCGCTGAATTGTATCAAACAAACCATCTCGATCATCTGGGATTCCTTTAAGTGCATTATGAATTCTAAAAAAGAAATATAAATATTTGTAGTATTTGGTAGCAACACTGTGCCATTTATACATGTTTTGATGTAATCATCGAATCCATTTAACCCTAGAGTTAATTACCTA
>PJEN01027681.1:0-12769 GCA_004024605.1 Pteronura brasiliensis | reverse complement strand
GGGTTTCTGGGGGGAGGGGGGTTGGGAGAGGGGATTGGGGTTTTGAACACTGGGGAGGGTATGTGCTATGGCGAGTTCTGTGAAGTGTGTAAACCTGGCGATTCACAGACCTGTACCCCTGGGGATTAAAATATATGTTTATAAAAAAATAAAATTATTATTAAAAAAAAAAGATGAATGTAAAAAAAAAAATGCCTGATGCCAAATAAAAAATAAATAAATAAATAAATAAAAATAAATAAAAAAATAAAAAATAGGAAGAGTAGAGAGCCCAGATATGGACCCTTGACTCTATGCTCAAACAATCTTCGACAAAGCAGGAAAAAATATCCAGTGGAAAAAAGACAGTCTCTTCAATAAATGGTGCTGGGAAAATTGGACTGTTATATGTAGAAGAATGAAACTTGACCATTCTCTTACATCATACACAAAGATAAACTTGAAATGGATAAAAGACCTCAAAGTGAGGCGGGAATATATCAAAATCCTAGAGAAGAACATAGCCAGTAACCTATTCAACATCAGCCACAGCGACTTCTTTCAAGATATGTCTCCAAAGGCAAAGGAAACAAAAGCAAAAATGAACTTTTGGGACTTCATCAAGACCAAAAGCTTCTACAGAGCAAAGGAAACAGTCAACAAAACAAAGAGGCAACCCATGGAATGGGGGAAGTATTAGCAAATGACAGTACAGAGAAAGGGCTGATATCTAAGATCTATAAAGAACATCTCTAACTCAACACCCAAAAAACTGATAATCTTATTTAAAAAATGGGCAGAGGACATGAGCAGACACTTCTCCGGTGAAGACATACAAGTGGCTAACAGACACATGAAAAATGTTCATCATCACTAGCCATCAGGGAGTTTCAAATCAAAACCACATTGAGATACCACCTTACTCCAATTAGAATGGCCAAAATTAACAAGACTGTAAACAACAGGTTTTGGAGAGGATGTGGAGAAAGAGGAACCCTCTTACATTGTTGGTGGGAATGCAAGTTGGTGCAGCCACTTTGAAAAACAGTGTGGAGATTCCTTTAGAAATTAAAAATAGAGCTTCCCTATGACCCTGCAATTGCACTACTGGGTATTTACCCCAAAGATTCAGATGTAGTGAAAAGAAGGGTCATCTCTACCCCAATGTTCATAGCAGCAATGGTCACAGTCACCAAACTGGAAAGAACCAATATGCCCTTCAATGGATGGATGGATAAAGATATGGTCCATATATACAATGGAGTATTATGCTTCCATCAGAAAGGATTTTTTTTTGTCATCAACATGGATGGAAGAGATTATGATTAGTGAAATAAGTCAAGCAAAAGAGTCAGTTATCATATGGTTTCACTCACTTGTGGAGCATAAGGAATAACATGGAGGACATTGAGAGATGGAGAGGAGAAGTGATTTGGGGGAAATCAGAGGGGAAGACAAGCCATGAGAGACAGTGGACTCTGAGAAACAAACTCAGGATTTTGGAGAGGAAGGGGTAGGGTGTTGGGCGAGCCTGGTGATAGGTATCATGGAGGACACATTGCATTGAGCACTGGGTGTGGTGCATAAACAATGAATTCTGGAACACTGAAAAGAAATGAAATGAAATTTAAAAAGTCTTCTGCATAAAAAAAAGAAGAAGAAATGGATTCTGAGCATAACTTCGAGTCTAATCCCAGATATGCCATTGTGTGAAATGGTAAACAGAGCCCATCAGAGACACCACCTGCCTCCCCACTGCTCTCTGTTCACTATTCCTTGCATTAGAGGGAAGACAAGTGTCCCTTTACATGGCCTCCTTTAACCTTAGGAGAGACCATATGCTCTACTCAGTGTCTTCAGTGTGAGTCTGTCCACAGCTCTGAAGTGATGTCTCTATACAAACTCCTCTTTGATTACTGTCACGTCCAAAGCAGTGAAGGATCCCCATGGACACATAGCCCCTTCTCTTCAGGATGCCACATTCTTTCCTCTCGTGCGACCCCGAGATGACCATGGCTCCTCTTTCCTGTGGACCTTCCACAGCACTAAGAGGAGAGGCTACCTCTCTCTGGCATTGAGAAGGTATAGGAAGAGTCCAAGTAAGCATCCTTATTGGGTTAGATTGAGTGAATCTTCTTTGTATAAATTTGTCCTTATACTTGAGCACTACAATTATCTAAATAGTTTTTAACACTGTGACTCACTCCTAGGAATGGCTTCTGCAAGAAGAAAACACTGGTCTACAGGCAGCTGGGAAAAATTATGTTTTTGAAGCATTGTACTTAAAACTTTGAATCCTCTGAGCTGGTCTTTTCCCAGGAGACTGAGATGTGGTGGCTGGGAGGATCCACATACCACAGAGTTGGTTTGAGGAAAATGTAGTCCATACTTAAGAATGAGAGCTGCAGAGGCTGATTAAAAATGAGATCAATGTATGCTTGTTTCTGAACATATAGCCACTATCAACCATGATTTTGAAAAAAAAAAAAAAGACTTCATTACAGAAGGAAAAAAAAGAAAGAAAAAGAAATAAAAAACAAAAACATGGTCTCATTTACTAAAATAAAACTAGCAGACTTTTTTATATAATTAGAATATAAAAATAGTCTTTTTTAAAATAAGTAAAATTTTAACACAGAGAGATAGTGTATAGAGGGAGAACACAACATGAACACGAAAATGGTCACACAAGTCGAGGAGAGAAACCTGGAACAGCCCCTTTCCCCACAGATTCAGAAGGAATCTGCCCCTCATTTCAGATGTCTGGCCTCCAGAACTGTGAGAGAAAAATTTTCTGTTGTTTCAAACACCCAGTCTGGGCCTACCTGGCTGACCCAGTTGATGGAGTATGTGATTCATGATCTTGGCATTGTGGGCCCAAGTCCCATATTGGGTGTAGAGATTACTTAAAAATTAAAAAAATAATAATAATAATTTTAAAAAGGAGAATTCTGGAATTATAGTTATTAGACTCTCAATGAATTAGTTTAGTTTGGTGAGTTGTTTAGGTGAAAAAGAACAACCTATCAGTATGCTCAGCTCCATGTGTGAGTGTGGTACAATGTAGTTGTGTTACCTTGAGATTTTAAATGCACCAATGTACTTCAATTGATTAGTGAAAATCTAGGGTCATTAGTTAAGAAAAAAAAATTCATGAATTTAACTGAAAGAAAACCTCTCCTTAACTTGAATTTTGTATTTACAAGCATTTATGTTTTGAAATATCTCTTTGTTTATAATCCTTGTTAAGACAATTTTTGAAAGAAAATCATTAAACAGGCATTGTTGTTCATTATTAGGTGAAATTGGTTCTTACAAATATATTTGGATACTGAGTTTTCTCTGTCTGCTTTCTCTTTGAAGATGCAAATCGTTTAACTATAAATTGTGTTTTCTGTTTTCTTCCCACCATAGTAAACAGAGATTTACTTGGCTTTCTTGACTGTCACACATAGGGTAAGGCTGCCCATATCCCCTCTTCCCTTGGGGGCTTTCTCCCTGGTGGTTACCCCCCTGCGTTCTGGCTTAGGGCAGAGAAAGTTGCTGTCAGCCAACTCTAATCTTATTCAGGCCCCATCCTGGCCCATGGCCATGTGGCTTTATTGGTAAGGGGCATGTCTGCAATAGCAACTATTTATTGGGCCTGTGCCTGCTACTTTGTGTGGTTGTTGGCCATGGAAGACCAGGCTGAGACAATATCCCACATCCCTGCCTAATGGAGCTACACCTGAAGAAGAAACATGAAGGGGGATCTCTAAGGGAATCCCTCTTCCCCACCTTCACCCCTGAAGGGAGGGAGGCTAGAGCCTGCTTCTGGGTCATGGGAGATAGATGGAGGCTGCTGGGTGACAGGGAAAAGGGAATCACAGAAAACAGGAGAACCAAGGGCATGACTCAAAGATTCCTTGGGTTTAGGTGATGTTGTAGAGAGTCTGTAAAATGGTTATGAAGAGAGGAAGATGGTGATGAATAACACGACCCAGGGTAAGAGGACCCCCAGTGCAAGGGGATGAGCATTGAGAAACAAGAGACTCTGGCAGGGAAGAACATGAGGAGCCCAGGAAGATGGACTTTGGTTGGTCAGATCAATGGCTTTTTTGGTGATACAATGTGATCTATGGAGACTCCAGGAAAGGAAGACAGAATGGAGCCATATATTAAAGGGGAAGCAGGGTAATCTGTGAGGTGCCTGGGCAGAGGGAGAATCGATCCTTATTAGGGGATATCAGATGGGAAGTGTAGGATGGGGCGACCTAACATCTAGATGACATTCTTTGGTCACTTCACATTAATAAAATCATATAAGTGATTTTTTGTCAGAGGGCAAGATAAATTTAAAACTAATACTTTAATATCCTTTGAAATATGAACCAGCTTATCTCCAACATAGCAAAAATCTTTCTCTGGCTGTCTTGGTGGCATATAAGTACTATGTTTTAAGATATTATTTAAAATACTCTAACATTTTACTGATATCCTCAGTAATACAGGAGCTGAATACATTTTGTGACACATGTTCCTACACTATTTATGTGAGAACCATGTGTGCAACTTTAAAAAAGATTGAAATCTTATACTTTTGGAAGTTATTCATTGAAATGGCCCAGGCTATTCTCTTACCCAATGACTTTTCTTTGGTCCTGGAACGATTTCTAGGAAGTAATTTTTCTTTGCTGACCCTAGTTTTTCCTGAAATCTACCACACACTTTACTGTGGTAATGGAAGCAACTGTTGGGTGTCATGAACTGGTTGGTGGAAAGGAGAGGAGAACATAAGTGGGTGAGTAGAGTTAAGAAAAGACCCTAGGTATGAAGACATAAGGTGGCATTCATTGATAGAGGAAAAAAAAACATTGCAGAAGGACCCTGACCAGAGCATCCACAGTGGGGGAAAACCAGGAGAGTTCTGCTGTGACTCTTAATAGTTAGTTTTGTGTCCTAGAGAGCCATCGTCACGGTGGAATTGGAGTCAGACAGACTGAGATCTCATTCCTGTCACCAGGACACTCTGAGGTGGACTGTCAACAATGACACAGAGGTGACCTAGGGAACCTGGGAGCAGGAGGAGCCCTGTATGGAGTCTGTGGACAAAAGTAGTAGTTCTTAGGCTGACCCCTGAGTCTATTCCTATCCAAGAGTGACAGGTGAAAGAATGGGACACAGATGTGGGGTGGTGGGGAAGTGGCCACCATTGAGGTTCCTAGAAGCTCCTTTACCTTATTCCTACCTCTTGAAAGGAGACACCACTGTGTGAGGAATATATTTTTCTCCTTTCTGCCTCTCAAGGGACTGCCTGAATTTGAAATGAGCATCTTGTGCCTGTGACTCAGTGTGTTTGGCTTGGAATTGATCAGGTGTATAGACATCAGTATGGCCAGGCCATTGAGCTATGGTTTTATGAGATGGAAGCCACCTGCCTTGTGTCCCCACTCCCAGATCCCAGAGTCCACTGTCCATGTCCCAACTTGAATAAAAAAGGGGGTAGAAGAAGATGATGCTGTTTATGGGGACCTTTTTCGTGAAGCTTTCATCACTTTCCTCTCCTACTTGGACCCCAAATCCCCAAGTATATGGTTATTCAGGGACTGATCCTAGTTCCAGCTGGACAATCACTGCCTTAGCCAAACCAAACAGACACTTCCCCCACCCACCACGGGTCACCATGACAGTGCTAAGGAAGATGCTGGAGTGATCTGGTCTAGCTATTCTGAAAGCTGAAGTTACTGAGCAGTGGGTCAGGGATGGCTGGTCTTTCTCATCTAGAGGGTATTTTGGGTGGGGTTCTTTCCTGGGATTACAGAGACATTTTGTCCCCATGTGGGAAACCAGCTTAAGACATAATGTTTCTCTGGTGCGTCCTCTCTCTTCCTCCAGACACTATCAGCTGTCTAAGCATGGGGACCTCTTTGTCTTTCCTTCAATCTGTCCTGAACACTTAGGACCAAGACTTCCAGGAAAGTGTTTAGTAAATAAACACTGTGTATTTATAACATGGGAAGTGTTGACTATCCTGAGTCAGACACAGTTGGAAACTGAGTCCTGATACTACCTTATGGCAGCCTTCACTGATTAACACAGTCCTCAAGGACTCTATCCAAGGTTCTTGATGCACCAGCATCTAGGAATTTCTGCTAAGTCTGCATGAAAAAGAAAATGTGTGCCTACAAACACAGAGTTCAGGGACAGAATTGAGATGACAAGGACAATAGTCTAAAGTTAAAGTTCACTGGGGTGGGTTTCAGACCTCTGTTTTAGGCCAGACAAAAAGGAAAGTGAATTTCCTGGCAGAAGATAGGGTCTGCACAAGAAAATCCCATCACCATGGAGTTACTTTTTCCTCACTTCTCCACCGGCGTGAGGTGCTGTGTGATTATCAAGACTGTTGTCCCATGTTAAAAGAGTCAGCCTTATCCTTGACCTGGAGCCAATAGTTGGTCAGGTTGCCTGAGCTGCCAGACTTGGAGCCAGAGAATGGAACAGGGACACCTGTGAATCTGCTATTATCACAATAGATTATGAGTTTGGGGGCTGTGTCTGGGAACTGTTGGTACCAGATTACATAATTACTGTCAATGTTGGAGCTGCTTCCACTGCAGGAGATGGTGAACTGGACCTGACTCTGGACTCCAGACATGGAGGGTGGCTGAGTCAGCACAGACTGGGCCCAGGAGCCTGTAAGGGGGAGAGACACAGAGAGGGTGACACTGAGTTTCAAAGAGAAGTGGAGGAAGTAGGACCCTCGTGTCCTCCCAAGTTCACTCCCCCTGCCCTGCATCCAGTCACCTGTGCAGTGAGTAGGAGGGTGATAAAGAGAGGGCACCAGGCTTTGGTGGAGGTTATCACTGATTCTGCCTTCAATGCCCTCACAGCTGAGCAAAGCCTCCCCTAATCACATTCTTCCCCTTTTCATCCTATTAGTGTAGTAGGACCAGTTCATGTAAATGAGACTCCCAGCTCTCTGACCCCTCCCTGGATATGGGTCAGGTCCCCTGTGGTTGGTAAGAATGCCTGGGGGCTGGCAAGGGAGGAGCTTTGTGGGGCCAGGGGGAGGGGAGGTCACAGATCTGAGTCCTGAGCTGTTGGCAGAGCAGAGCCAGGTGGCAGGTCCCAGCTCTGACCACTTAACCCACAGAAATATGCCCTGTACACCCCCTGGTGTCCAGACCCAGATACACCATTGTGTAACCTGGTGACCAGAGCCCTTCAGACAATTGCTCTGTTCACTGTCCCTTAGGACCAAGTCAGGCGTCCCTCATGTCACTTTCCATCACCTGAGAGGAGACTATTCTCTACCCAGACTCTTCTGGAAGAGTCTTTCCATGCCTACATGGCTGTTCATGGTTCAGGATGAGAATGTCTCCACACAGATAACTCTTAGATAAGGATCAAGTCTAGAGCATTGACCTACCCCCATGAATGATATTCCTTTATGTACAAGAAACAGGTTATTTCTTTTATTATTTCTTTTTTTTAATCATTTTTTAAATTTATTTTCAGCATTACAGTATTCGTTGTTTTTGTACCACACCCAGTGCTCCATGCAGTCCGTGCCCTCTCTATTACCCACCACCAGGTTCCCCCAACCTCCACCCCCCCACCTCTTCAAACCCTTCAGATTGTTTTTCAGAGTCCATAGTCTCTCATTGTTCACCTCCCCTTTCAATTTCCCCCAACTGCCTTCTCCTAACTCCCCATGTCCTCCATGCTATTTGTTATGCTCCACAAATAAGTGAAACCATATGATAATTGACTCTCTCTGCTTGACTTACTTCACTCAGCATAATCTCTTCCAGTCCCATCCATGTTGCTACAAAAGTTGGGTATTCATCCTTTCTGATGGAGGCATAATACTCTATGGTGTATATGGACCACATCTTCCTTATCCATTCGTCCATTTCTTTTGTTATTTTTTTATTACTTGTTAACAGTTCAGCATTGTATCTTCAACACATGAAAATGCTTTTTCAAAGCTCATTTTCCTGTAAACTGTATATATGTACTTTGAGCTTGATCTGCTCTTGAATCAAGCTTCACCATATTATTCATCTTTCCACTAATATAGGATTGAATAAGATATTCATATTGTTCATTCTGTATTTTTAGGAGAGTCATGCATTTGCTTTCTGAGTCAAGCTAACTCTGATCCCATTCCCAGGACACACAGAAATAGGTCAATGTGAGAGCACCTCCCGTGACCAGCAACCTGTAAAGTGGAAACTCTCACCCATGACCCTGAGGTGACCTGGAGTAGCACGTACTGGGAATGGGAGCAGAAGGTGACTCATCATGAGAGAGTCATGGACAGATGGAAGAGAGGATCATATCATAGGGTTTTTTAAGTTTATAAGACTTTAGAAATGTCTGGGATTAAGTAATGTAATGTTGGGAGACAGCAATCCTCTAGTCTGTTCCCTGCCCAGCTTTCAGTGTCCAAGTAGAAGACCCAGCATGAACTAGTGAAGAGGGTAGAGGGCAGAATTTGTGAAAGGCTGAATGATGTTCATGGCCTTCTGACCTTTCTCGTATCTGGACCCACATTTCACAGCCGTATGGTCAGACTGCGGTTGACTCTAGCTCCAACTCCACAGATGAACCTTGTGTTTCATAAATAAGTCAGACAATTCTCTTTCTGATAACACGCTGAAGTCAGAGATGCTGTGGGTGGTCTCTTCCAGTTTTCCTGAAAGCTGGGTTTCCTGATCAGTGGGCCCAGGAGGACAAAATTCTCTCATTTTATAGAGCTTGTTGTGTGAATATGTTATGTCATAATGCTGTGTCTTTTTGTCTCTATATGGAAATCAGCCTGGGGATAGGTGGGTCATGAGAAAGGACAACTCAGAGAACTATCAAAGAAGAATAAGTGAGCCCAGCAAGATTCCCCAGTTATCATTGTGAGAGGACATATCCCTGTGCCAACACTGAGCTAGTCAGAGAGGCTGTTGCTGCTTCCATCATGAAGATGAGCTTGAGGCCTCATTTCCATACCCTTGTCGATGAAGATTCTCCCCAAAAGGTCAGTCACATTCTATCTAGTTCTGAAGGACAGCCTTGAGGTCATATCCCATTCTTCACTACCTTCTCCCTCCCCAAACTTGCTGGGTCTGCACATTATCATCCAGAAGTCACAGCCAATCCCACTGGCTTCCCACTTCCCTCCCCCTCATTGATGTTCACTGATCATGTGGACATTTCTTCATAAGCTTGAATAGTATTTTGTGTCTTCTTACCAAATCTTCTAGTGGCTCCTATACCCACTCTATCATGCTTACCTCTCCTCACTGCATGGTAACACTTTATTTGTATCGATGCTTTTAGTCAATTGTTATCTCTTCTGCATTCAGTATCAGCTCCCTGAGGACAGGGACAATCCCTGTCTTGTCCAGGCTGTATCCTGAGACCCTAGTCCCAGTGTGGCACCAAGTACCAGTTCAGTAAATAGAATGGAATGAAGGACCTCTTTGGGAGTCAACCACACTTAGTCAGACTCAGCTGGACTCTGTGTCACTGATTCTACTTTGACCTATCATGGACTCTATGTCACTGATTCTCTTTGACCTATCATGGACATGGTCCCCAGGTTATGCAGACACTGGTATCAAGGGATTTCTGATCAATGTGATATAGTATCACAATATATGGTTGCTGAGAACTGGATAGTGGAATGGAATTGGAGAGGATGAGGAAGGTTTGTAGATGTGCAATTAGGTGTAATAAGTGTTCTGAGAGTGAAAGGCCCAAAGGGAGGGGAGGGAGACTGCATCATGATTCCTCATAAGTCTGGAACACTGTGTGCAGATCATTCCATGTCTGTTCCATGTCTGTTGTCAACTTCAGTTTAGAACAGGACCTAAGGGATCCCTGAGAAAGACTGCATGACAGATGTGAATCTAGAGGTTCTGTCTGGGATGATAATGAGACAAAGAGTCCAAGTCCATGTTCCTCAGACTTCTGCCTATCTGCTTTCATTGTCATACCATACTGTCCATCTCTGTGTTTCTGCTTTTTCTGTTGTAGGTCTGACCAAGTGAATTTTTTGGTTATGCATTGTCATGTAGGCATGAAAGAGTTAAGAGGAGACTGAGGGGAATTAAAAGGATTTTGTATTCTACTGGTAAAGCTGGGACATGTAGGAAATACCTGGGAATAGGAACAAAGGATGTTGCTACGTCAGTCCTTCGCATTTAAGTGATAAAAGCATCCTTGCATAGTGTTCATCAGTCCTGGAGAAGGTAATAATAACAGGATAAAATAAGAAAGGTGATAAAATGAAAAGAAAAGGACTAATAATGGAATACTAGACTCTAGCCTTGCTCACAGAATGAAGATAAAGCATAAAAATGCTGTTGAAGGGCGCCTGGATGGCTTAGTTGGTTAAGCGACTGCCTTCAGCTCAGGTCATGACACTGGAGTCTGGGGATCCAGTCCCATATCTGGCTTCCTGCTCAGCAGGGAGTCTGCTTCTCTGGCTGGCCTCTCTCTTCTCATGCTTTCTCTCTCTCTCTCTCATAAATAAATAAAATCTTTTTTTTTTTAAATGTTGTTGAAATAAAGAAGAAAATCCCTTATTTCTTTGTTCATGTGTTTATTTAATTATTTAAGCAATTACTTTTCAGTCTTCTTTGAAGTTTTATTTGGTTAATTGCACTGTTGTCTTTCCTTTGTATACTCTTGTTTTTTGCTTATTCATTTATCTAAGAAGTGTATTGTGTTAATGTCTGCAACTGTGATTGTGGATTGACTATTTCTTTCTATGATTCTGCTAATTTATGCTTTATACTGTTTAATAAAATCATGTTATTACACTTAGGTTTTTATGTTTTTTCCTTGAAAATATTTTTTATCACTATGAAATATATTGCTGTGTTTATGGTAAATTTCCTCCCTTTAAGTCTTTTCGCCTGTTACATAATTACATCTTTCTATTGTTCATTTTTGCATGATATACTTTTTTAAAGATTCTTTTAAATTCAGCATATTGGTGTCTTTATTTTAAGCATGTCTCATTTGCTCTAATATGTCAGTCTATGTCTTTAACTGAAATGTTTAGTCAATTTATATTTAATATAATTTAATACAGTTATGTAATGTAATTTATTATATTTTGTCTACATTTCTTTAAATTACATTCAGACTGTGTGCTTTTGTTGTATCTTTTATTGCACTTTATTGCACTTTTGGCTCCTTTTTCATTAATCTGATATTTCCATTATGCAACTTTACATTTAGTAGCAAGAGACGCTGAGTACCTTATCTAGGACAAGAGATTTAATAGGAGACCTTGAGGATTGTGTATCATCAGAAATCTAATTTCGGCTTCAGCTGGTATCTTCAGTTTGGGAGCTGTTGGGAGTCAACCCATATTTTGCACCCAATTTTGTTACACTTTCACCGAGACACAGAGAAGTCACAAGTTATCCAAGGTAGTACTGAATAACTGGAGTCTGTCATGTATTCACCTTCCATCTAATGTCTAAGGGATCAGCATGGCACCCATGCTTACAGCTACCGGCAAATTTTCAAAGGAAAACATAAAAAAGAAAAATAAAAGAAGTGCATAAATAACCTATCCATTTGTTGAAATTTTGACTCAATGTATTTATGAAAGAAACTATTACACCAATTATTCAAATTTTCTTATATACTCTTCCTTGAATTAGAGATTGTGTTCTTACAAAAACATTAGAAATCTATACATATTTTATGCTGAGATAAGAATAGTAAACACTTTGAATTGCTTTTTAATATATAAGAAAACAAGTTTCTTTAACTTGGTAATTTTCTTTTTTTTTAAAGATTTTTATTTATTTATGACAGACAGAGATCACAAGTAGGCAGAGAGGCAGGCAGAGAGAGAGGAGGAGAAGCAGGCTCCCCGCTGAGCAGAGTGCCCGATGCGGGGCTCAATCCCAGGACCCTGGGATCATGACCTGAGCTGAAGGCAGAGTCTTTAACCCACTGAGCCACCCAGGTGCCCCTACTTGGTAATTTTCATATTTATTTTAATGATTTTTTAAATTTAATTTTCCTTTTCCAGTGTTCCAAGATTCATTCAAATTAGTTTTTTAAATTTTCCTGCCTTCGAAGTAGATTATACCAGATTTTAGAAGCCAAAAGTGAATTTATTTCTCTATTTTAAATATTTTCTTTCACAGAACCTGTATTATTAATTTGTGAGAGTTCCAGATAAAATGTTTCACAGTAACTATGCAAAAAACCATCATATATGATCCCAGATTAAAATGGAAGCAGTTCTAATATTTCACCTTTATGAATAATATTTGTCTCCAGTTTAAAGATATAAAATATTTAAGACACTAAAGAAATATATTTTATCTCTCACCATCTGTATTTATTTAAAGACATAAATGAGTATCAAATGTAATTGGCTAAATCTGAAGCATTTAATGAAAGGACTATGCATGTTTATTTATTTGTTTGTTTGTTTTTAAGTAGAATCCATGCCCAATGTGGAGCCCAGTGCAGGGATTGGATCCAAGACACTGAGATCAAGAATCAGATGCCCAACCAATCGTGACACCCATGTACCCCTAAAAGACTGCATGTTTTTCTATTTAATTATTTTTTCCAATGGATAAGGAGCCAAAACAATTACTTTGAAAAACAAAAACAAAAACAAAACAGCCTTCCCTCTGAGATCAGGAACATGACAAGGATGCCCACTCTCACCACTCATGTTCAACATAGTATTAGAAGTCCTAGCAACAGCAATCAGACAACAAAGAGAAATAAAAGGTATCCAAATTGGCAATGAAGAAGTCAAACTCTCTCT
>PJEN01027680.1:0-12770 GCA_004024605.1 Pteronura brasiliensis | reverse complement strand
TGGGTATTCATCCTTTCTGATGGAGGCATAATACTCCATAGTGTATATGGACCACATCTTCCTTATCCATTCATCCGTTGAAGGGCATCTTGGTTCTTTCCACAGTTTGGCGACCATGGCCATTGCTGCTATAAACATTGGGGTACAGATGGCCCTTCTTTTCACTACATCTGTATCTTTGGGGTAAATACCCAGTAGTACAATTGCAGGGTCATAGGGAAGCTCTATTTTTAATTTCTTGAGGAATCTCCACACTGTTTTCCAAAGTGGCTGCACCAACTTGCATTCCCACCAACAGTGGAAGAGGGTTCCCCTTTCTCCACATCCTCTCCAACACATGTTGTTTCCTGTCTTGCTAATTTTGGCCATTCTAACTGGTGTAAGGTGGTATCTCAATGTGGTTTTAATTTGAATCTCCCTGATGGCTAGTGATGATGAACATTTTTTCATGTGTCTGATAGCCATTTGAATGTCTTCATTGGAGAAGTGTCTGTTCGTATCTTCTGCCCATTTTTTGATATGATTATCTGTTTTGTGTGTGTTGAGTTTGAGGAGTTCTTTATAGATCCTGGATATCAATCTTTTGTCTGTACTGTCATTTGCAAATATCTTCTCCCATTCCGTGGGTTGCCTCTTTGTTTTATTGACTGTTTCCTTTGCTGTGCAGAAGCTTTTGATCTTGATGAAGTCCCAAAAGTTCATTTTCGCTTTTGTTTCCTTAGCCTTTGGAGACATATCTTGAAAGAAGTTGTTGTGGCTGATATCGAAGAGGTTACTGCCTATGTTCTCTTCTAGGATTCTGATGGGTTCCTGTCTCACGTTGAGGTCTTTTATCCATTTCGAGTTTGATACCTGGGAATAAACCTAATCAAAGAGGTAAAGAATCTGTACTCAAGTTAACTACAGAACACTCATGAAAGAAATTGAAGAAGACACAAAAAGATGGAAGACCATTCCATGCTCTTGGATAGGAAGAATAAACATTGTTAAAATGTCTATACTGACTAGAGCAATCTATACCTTTAATGCCATTCCGATCAAAATTCCACCAGTATTTTTCAAAGAGCTGGAACAAATAATCGTAAAATTTGTATGGAATCAGAAGAGACCCGGAATTGCTTAAGGAAATGTTGAAAAAGAAAAACAAAACTGGGGGCATCATGTTACCTGATTTCAAGCTTTACTACAAAGCCATGATCACCAAGACAGCATGGTACTGGCAGAAAAACAGACACACAGACCAGTGGAACAGCATAGAGAGCCCAGATATGGACCCTCAACTCTATGGTCAAATAATCTTCAACAAAATAGGAAAAAATATACAGTGGAAAAAAGACAGTCTCTTCAATAAATGGTGCTGAGAAAACTGGACAGCTATATGTAGAAGAATGAAACTCGACCATTCTCTTACACCGTACACAAAGATAAACTCGAAATGGATAAAAGACCGATTATTGTTTTAATGGCATCAGCACTTTGATTTTTCCATTTACTCTACTTTTGGAAAATAAGGAAGAAATACAATAACTATTCAATAACTGTACAAATGCTTTTTTTTTTTTTTTAATTTTCTTTATTTGACAGAGAGAGAGAGACCACAAGTAGGCAGAGCAGCAGGCAGAGAGAGAGGGGAAAGCAGGCTCTCTGCCGAGTAGAGAGCGGGATGCAGGGCTCAATCCCAGGACCCTGAGATCCTGACCTGAGCCAAAGGCAGAGGTTTAACCCACTGAGCCACCAACGTGCCCCCGTACAAATTTTTTTTTTTTTTAAGATTTTATTTATCCATCTGACAGAAAGAGAGAGAGTGGGAAGCAGGCTCCCCACTGAACAGAGAGCCCAACACAGGGCTCGATCCCAGGACCCCGAGACCACAACCCAAGCCGAAGGCAAAGGTCCAACCCATTGAGCCACCCAGGCACCCCTGCCCCTGTACAATGCTTTTTTTTTTTTTTTTTTAAGATCTTATTTATTTGACAGACAAAGATCACAAGTAGGCAGAGAGGCAGGTAGAGAGAGAGGAGGAAACAGGTTCCCTGCTGAGCAGAGAGCCCGATGTGGGGCTTGGTCCCAGGATCTATGTACAAATGCTTTTTAACAAAGATGTCTAAGCCCTGAAACTAGGGCGCTGCCATGAGCTAGGTTCGGTGTTCACCTGTTAACGGGTATGGTTTACAAACCTAAACTAATCAATAGAGATGATGGAGCAAAAAGTACAGACTTTATAAAACTTTCTAAAACATAAAAGTTATGAACAGTCAGCAATTTGGGGAAGTGAGGAAACTAATTTGCATGATTTGACTTAACCAATTTATAGCCATGCATGTGTTGATATATATCTGTGTGAATGGTATTATTAAATTTATAAGGTTATTTTTGTTCAGTATTTTAAATAATAATGGAATTTATGACTATCAATGTTCATCTTCAACTAGATTCTAAGAAATCCTGATTTTTTTTTAGAATTTATCATTTATCTCACTGTTAAACTATCAACCTTTCTCTTCAAAACAAAACAAGTCAGTATAACTTTCAGTATTTTACTTAACATTCTTCTGTTCTTCACTATTTCAAAAAATTTCTTCATGATGAAAATTATTATAAATGGTGTATAATTATGAGGGGCATATATTTTTTATCATCATGATAAAAATGACAAGATCACATTAATAAAATCTGCAGAAATTTTGTGAAGGCAGACCAAACACAAGCAGAAATTTTATTTTGTTCCTGCTCGGCTTAGTATTTTAGTACTTATCCTTTAAAACTGGTATGTACTTTAAACTACACTCTAATTTTTCTTTGACAATTATTAACAAATTTGGAAATTCTTCCCAAGAGTATTGCCTTTACAAACAGAAAAGGCAAAAAGCTTCCATATTTTCCATTTAATTACAGCATTATCCACTCAAACAATATTTCATTTTCTTAGGATATATGACCTTTCCCCCTCTTTGCCTTAGCATTTTTCTCCCTAACTGCCAAGACTTTCTTTTGGGGGGTGAGTCTTTCCTCTTCATTTATTTAACAGATAATACTTTTAAATCTTATTCAAAATTTCATGAAGATTATTTCTTTGTAAATTTCTGCATGGCTGTAGAAGAGTACATTTCTCTAGAGAAAAGCAGAGAAATATGAAAGTTTTCCAAATAAAAGTGGGTGCTGAGAGGCCCCTGGGTGGCTCAGTGGGTTAAGCATCTGACTTTAAATTATATCATGAACCCAGAGTCCCGGCATCAAGTTCTACGTCAGGCCACCTGCTCAGTGGGTTGTCTACTTCTTCCTCTCCCTCTGCTCCTCCCCACCCCCTGCTCATGCTCTCACTCTCTCTTGATCTCTCTCTAAGAAATAAAATCTTTGAAAAAAAAAAGTGGATGTTGAATGCATGAGCCCTACATGACACTTCAGTTGACACTTCGGTTGCTAGTGTGTCTATTGCTAAATTTAGAGGTATTCTAACATTCAAAGCTATTACACAAGGTAGCAGAGTAAACAAATACCAAAGTAAAAAATTGTGTATTTTAATTAGATATAATTAGATATAATCAGAATATTTTTAATTATATTATAATTATTTTTGATTATATTAAAATATAATTATTATATTTTTAATATTTAATAAGATATAATCAGAATCTTAAGTCCATAGGGCTAAAAATGAGCTCAGAGGGTCAAATGATATAATCATCTGCATCAGGTAAATACCCAGATTCAAAATTTTTCTAATAGGTAACTCACTACATTATCTTTGATCAGTTCTGATTTCTTAAAGTTTTTCTTATAAAGCCATAATTGGTCTCTGTGTAACTCCCATCTTTTGGACAGTCTTCCCTTATGAGGTCACACAAAAGAAATCTAATCCTCCACAAAGTATAAAGGCCTACAATTATGTAAAGAAAACTACCATGTCCCTCAAAGTCTTCAGCAGACTATATGTTCTCAATTTTTTTATTACATGGTTTGGTTTCAATTCCCTAATTACTATCCACTTTGTTCTGAGCACACTCTAGCTTTATCAGTCACAGAGGGAAAGCCAAAATGGAACATGATACACAGGAGGTCTTCCAAGGCTTTATGCTTCCATTACTGCATCCTAAGATCATATTAGTTCTTCCAGCAGCCACGTCACAGTGTTAACTAAGATTAAACTTACTGTCAACCAAAATTACTAAAGATCTTTTGCACTTCTTGTTTTGCTCTCCTTTGAGGATTTTTTTTTTGATGGATTTTTTTTAAGGATTTTTCACTTTTTTTTTTGAAAAGGGGGGCAGAGAGGCAGATTAAGTGTAGAATTATAGTTTACTATTATTTCATCTATTTGAAATATAATAGTTTATTATCCACTAATACAGGGACAAGTGTCCAATGTCGTTTTGACTTTAGAAAACAATTTAAGAAATACAAAACTAATAAAAAGAACTTCCCCTTTCTGAATGATTTAGTCCTAAAGCTATTAGAAAGGATCTAGAAAGACAGGCACATACACAAAAATGGGCTACTGGAGCCTGTTCAAAGTAAGGAGTGCATTCACACAGGGGAGGGAAGCAAGTGTAGGACAATGTCGGAGCCCATATGGAAGTGAGCAGAACTTCTGAAGAGGAGAGCAACCAGGTTTGGGGTGTCAGAGCATGAGTGGGGTGATGAAGACATCCATACCACAAGGTGGCCCAATGTAGCATATAAGAGCCTTTGTGGAGTGAAAAGACATCTACATTGTAAGGTAGCCTATTATGGAGTGTCAAGCCCAAAGGAAGATAAAAGAGGGCATTCATACCATGCAGTGAGGTTCTGGAGCCAAGAAGGGTTAGAAAAGTGGCCTGACATGCAACACCAAACCCCAAATGAGCTGAAGAGAACATCTTACACAAAGGGAGTGACTGATGTAAGATGCCAGGGCCCAGACCAGGAAAAAAGGTTATCTGTGTAAGGGCCTGCCCCTCCCAGAGGAACTAGCTTGCAGACCCCGGAAGTAGGGGTGGGGCAGGCCGGGTGAAGACGTCCAATCGATGTGGCGTGGGTATATCCACTGGGTGAATTAGGATTCAATTGGCTACCTGTGTAGGGGCGGGGCTCAACCACCCCCATAAAGGTTGATCTGTGAGGCTAGCGAGGGAGGAGGAAGGAGAGCTGTCAGAAGGAGCAGAAGGAAGGAGCAGCAGAGAAGAGTTGGCGGGAGCAGCAACAGAAGAGTCGGCAGGAGCAGAAGAAGGAGAGTCGGCAGGAGAAGAAGAAAGAGAGCTGTGACAGCTCTTGTAAGAGCTATAGGAGCTATATAGCAGCTCTTGTTAAGAGCTGTAGGAGCTGTAACAGCTCTTGTAAGAGCTGTGAGAGTGTGACAGCTCTTGTCAGAGCTAGACGAGCTGCCGGCAGACCGGAGCCGCCAGCAGCTCCGACGCCTGCAGCCCCGCCCACAGCGCGGCTTCGGCAGCGGCGCCTCGGGGAGCAGCGGAGCCACCTGCAGCAGACCCGCCATTGCACCCGAGCCGCCAGTGGACCCGAGCCGCCAGTGGACCTGAGACGCCTGCGGACCCGAGCCGCCAGCAGCTCCGACGCCTGCAGCCCCGCCCACAGCGCGGCTTTGGCAGCGGTGCCGCGGGGAGCAGCGGAGCCACCAGCACTCCAGCAGCAGCCAAGACGGCAGCGGTCCCAATGCCAGCTGACCCAGCACGCCAGCGGTCCCAGCACTCCAGCAGCAGCTGAGACGCCAGCGGTCCAGACGCCAGCAGTCCTGACGCCAGCTGTCCCAGCACGACAGCGGTCCCAACACTCCAGCAGCAGCTGAGACGCCAACGGTCCCGACACCAGCGGCCCCACTGACACACAGAGGGGAACGGCCTAGATGCCAGCAACCTCGCTGTGAATGGCCTCGCTGCCAGGAGCAGCCTTGGTACCCTGAGCCGCAGCCTCACTGGAGCTGCACCATTCTGGGGAGCGGCTTCATCTGGAAAGAGGCTTCCTCGGTGAGCAGCCCTGTGGGAGGCAGCATCATCAAGAAAGAGGCTTCCTCCAGAGTGGCCTCTTTTTGTGAGCAGCCTTTCCAGGGAGCAGCCCTGAGGAGCGACCTCATCAACTGCGGCCTTGTTCTGAGAGTGGCCTCGTCCAGAGTGGCCTCATCTACAGAAAGGCCTTATCCAGAGCAGCCACGTTGGGAGCGGACTTACCGGGGTCTTCGTTGTCACCTTTTCGTAAGAGACAGCCCTGACCGGTCAGTTTGAGTTTTGATGCTTGGCGTGAAATAAAGCTTTGTTTGACTTTTGCTTTAATCAGTCTCGTTCTTTGATCACGGACCCTAACAATCTGCAAATAGGGAAGTACAGACAGAGTGAAAAGACAAGAGCACAGGACAGGTTGAGAGCCTAGGTGGGGTGAAGGGGCATCTTTGTCGGGGAGGAGACAATGAGAGAAATGGAAGACTGCATACAGGTGGATTAATGAGATAAGTAAGGAAAGATAAGAGAGAAGGAACCAGGTTCTCATTCATGAAGAAAGGGCTTAAGAATAGAAAGAGAAAAAACTAGAATAAACCCTGTTCACTGTAGATTAGAACTGGAAGTGTCGATATGAATCTGTGATTTCCGTATGTGTGAAGACAGAGAAATAAATACAAATGTAAATATGTTTATGTATGTATGTATGTGTTACGTACATATACCCCCTCACTGAGAAAGCTCAGAAATAGCAACATCCCAGAGCAATGAGCACATCCAATACAAGATCTGGTGCACTGGGTGTGCTTAATATACCAGACCTGGTTTTGCGGGGGGGGCGGTTAGGGAGGAGGTACAGAAGGAGAGGGAGAGAAAAATCAAGCAGATTCCCTGCTGAGCAGAGAGCACAATGTGGGGCTTGATCTCACAACCCTAAGACCACAACCTCAGCCAAAATCAAGGGTCAGATGCTTCACTGACCAAGCCACCCAGGCACCCCACAAGATCTGGTTTCTAAATACTACTGTCGACTATAATACACCTGATCTTGGGGAAATGGGGCACAGAATCTTCTGCCAGAACAAAAGAAATTGCTCGAATAATCACAGACACTGTCAAAAGGGTAATAGTCAACTGTAGGGGACTCCCACTATCTATATCTGAGGAAATTTGAGTGCTGACACAAATGATGGCAGTAATAGATTTATGGGGCACCTGGGTGGCTCAGTTGTTAAGCATCTGCCTTTGGCTCAGGTCATGATCCCAGGGTCCTGGGACTGCGCCCCACATTGGGCTCCCTGCTCAGCAGGAAGCCCGCATCTCCCTCTCCCACCCCTCCTGCTTGTGTTCCCTCTCTCGCTGTGTATCTCTCTGTCAAATAAAAAAATAAAATCTTCAAAAAAAAAAAAAAAGATTTAGAGCAGGTGAATAAAACAGTAAACTGTGTCCATGCTGATATTAATAATTTTGATTAACATGAAAGAAACTTTTCAGTGGAGAAGTTTGGTAGATACTATCTTAATCATTTAATGGAAGTAAACATCATCGGCAATGGGAAAAAATGCAAATCATGTACCCCAAGTAGTAAGATGCAATAACGAGCACAGAACATCACTTCTATGCTATTTTCCTAAAGACGCATAACTTGAAGTTACTTGTAAAGATCAAAGAAACTGAAATTAAGGGACATTCTTTAAAATAACTGCCCTGTAATCTTTAAGAGTGCCGAGTCAAATAAAAAGTGAAGAAATATTCCAGATTAAAGGAGAATGAAGAGAAGGGACAACTAAATTCAACCTGTAATTCAACTTTACTGGCAGAATTGGTAGAACAGGAATAGGGTTGTAGAATTAAATGTGTCAATGTTAATTTCCTAAGGATGTATTGTGGTTATGGAGGATAATGTCTTTCTTTGGAATGACATATAAAAGGCATTCTGGAGAACTGAGACAAATATTGGAACTTACTCTGAAATAATTCAGGGGAAAAAAATTGTGCTGTACTTGCAACTTTTCTTTAAGGATGAGATTGTTTCAAAATTCTTAATCAATTTCCCTTTTCCTAAAACACTGCTTTAAAATAGTGTTCCTGGGCCCCTGGGTGGCTCAGTGGGTTAAAGCCTCTGCCTTCGGCTCAGGTCATGATCTCAGGGTCCTGGGATTGAGCCCTGCATCAGGCTCTCTGCTCAGCGGGGAGCCTGCTTCCACCTCTCTCTCTACCTGCCTCTCTGCCTACTTGTGATCTCTGTCTGTCAAATAAATAAATAAAATCTTTAAAAAAAATTAAATAAATTTTAAAAAAATAAAACAAAAAATAAAAGTGTTCCTCAAAGCCTTAGGCTTCCCTAGCCAGGGCAAGGGCTGAGTTAAGCAGGGAGGGTATTAAGTTCCTGACTATTTTAATAAGCTTGGTTGAGAAACAGCTGAATACTAACTATAAACTGTTTTTGAAGTCAAGACTGCTAGATCACATCCAGGCTCTATACTGCACGGGGTGTGACCTGAATAAGTTAGCTAATTTTTCTAAGTTTTAGTTTTCTCATTGTAAAATGAAAAAAAATTATAGTACCCACATCTTCGTCTTGATGACCATTTTAAAATGATACACATTAACATTTAAATATTAAACTTTTAATGAGATGATATAATACCTGGAACTTTTAATGCTCAATAAATTTAACAGATTTTTTAAATTATTATTTCTTCAATACACTGGCCTTCTGTGTAAAATTGTATTTGCTAAAAAAAAAAAATCTGCTATTCTAATAATACAATTAAATTAGGACACCGATTATACCAGTTTTAAGTGATGGATAGCCTTTGTTGTCATGGAAAAGAAATTTACCCTAGGCTATATAGTATAATGGTTAAAAGCATAGGCTCTGGGGTCAGAGTACTTGTGTTCAGTTGCAATTCTGCCACTCATTTTCTGTGTAACCTTGGGCAAGTTACTTAATTTATCTAAGTCTGCTTCTGAGACTATAAAATAAGAATAAAAATAGCTGTAAAGGGTGGGGGGCGCCTGGTTGGCTCAGTGGGTTAAGCATCTGCCTTCCACTCAGGTCATGATCTCAGGGTCCTGGGATCATGCCCCACATTAGGTTCTCTGCTCAGCAGGGAGCCTGCTTCCCCCCTCCCCACCGCCTGCCTCTCTGCCTTCTTGTGATCTGTCAAATAAGTAAGTAAGTTCTTAAAAAAAAAAATAGCTGTAAAGGTTAAATGAAACGAATGGGTAACACATTTTAGTAAAGCATTTGGTATTTTAAGTCTCTAAAAAATATTAGGTGCTGTTTTTATTTCTAGTGTATACATATTTAATACATAAGGACAGGAGTTGGCATACTACAACCCATTGGGTGAACTCTGCCCACCACCTACTTTTTTAAGATAAAGTTTAATGAGAATAGCTAAATTCAGCCAGTATGCACTGCCTATGCTGCTTTCATACAATAATGGCCTGAGTAGTTGCAACAGAGACCCGATAGCCCAGAAGGCGTAAAATGCTTATTATCTGGCTTTTGCATAAGAACTTTGCTGATCTGGGGCGCCTGGACGGCTCAGTCAGTTAAACATCTGCCTTCAGCTCAAGTCATGATCCCAGGGTCCCTGAATCAAGCCCCACAACGGACTCCCTGATCAGCAGGGTGTCTGTCTCTCCCTCTCCCACTGTGTGCTCACTCATGCCCCACCCCCTCTCTCAAATAAATAAATCTTAAAAAGAAAGAAAGAAAAAGAAATTTGCTGATCTGTACCCTCAGTGAGAAAAACAAACTAAAGGGGTACCTGGTTGGCTTAATTATGCAACTTAGCACGTGACTCTTGATCTCAGGGTTGTGGTTCAAGCCCTACATTGGGTGTAGAGATTACTTTAAAATCTTTTTAAAAAGAATATAAAAAGAAAAAAAAAAGAATAAATTTTTAAAAAGAATAGAAAAATTAAAACTACAATGCTATAAAATGTCAAAATAGATTATATGAATGGGCAAAATAATCAAGTTAGCTGGTTTCCATCTATCTCAATAAATTCAAAGCAATTGAAAAACACGGTCATTTTCCTTTCCCTGAGAAAGTAAGCATTTCAAAACTCAAAATATCCTTAGAGGTCCTAGGTTAAAACATTTTTTTTTTCCAAATGGAAATACAACTTTGAGAATTAAGTGAATAGACTATACCTAATGAACTTACTATTATCAATTCAGATGTAATTAATGAGATGCATTAAGGCATTCATTGCTTTGGGTCATAAGCAAAGCATATTTTTCCAAAATAAATCATATTGAAAAGTATATTTAAGAAATCTCTATGTAAAAGGACCCGTGTAAAGTACTATAAAAATTTCACAAAAGACAAGACTGAGTAAACTTAAAACACAATCTAGAGGCATAGAAAAATAATCTCAAGGCTTATAAATAAATCAGAGTTAAGTGCATTTCACTATAATTTCGATGCCTTTCAATTTTATGTAAATAAGATAGATCGCTTTGTCCATTTAACCTACACAAATTGAAAAATCCAAAAATGTTTTACCTGAATTGGATGTTTACTAAATGAGGCTGGGAGCCATCTGATTGCCAATAAGTCTCAAGATTGTCATCTCGTAACTGATCCACTCCAAATCCTAAAACACAAATGACAGTAAGTACTCATGAACAAGAAAGAGCTACATATTTCAAATAAAAAATTATCATTCATATTGTCCAGAAAACATGATAAACAGGATGGTCAATACTGTAAAATTTGAATGAACTAGAATTCTTCCATCCTCTTCACAAGACCTCAACTCTTAGAGTATCACTTGCACACAAAAAAGTTTATATTAGGGCACTAACATAATATCCTGCAAAACCAGATTTTATTAAATATATATTTCTTGTGACAACATAAAGGCAAATTAGAAATATTTCTAAAAGACATATACATTTTGAAACCAAGTGTTTCTGATTAATCAAAAATTAATTAAAAATTAAATCTGCCCAGAATCTCATATCATTTAGCCATTCTACAGAACTGAAATAAAAATATCCTGTATTATTTTTCTTGATTAAAATCATAATAATACATATTAATTATAGAAATAATTTAATGGTAAGGTATAGATTTCTCAAAAATATTTAAGAGAAATAAATTTGATTTACATTTTAATTTTTTCACAAAGTACTATATTCATCATGGATCAAATTCAAAAGGTAGAAAAAAGAACATTGTGGAAAGTCTCTATCCCAACCCCCACTGTCTAGTTTACCACTCCAAATATGATCAATGTTATCAGTCTTTCACAGATACTGTATAACTATACAAGCAAATACATATATATATTCTTTTTTCCCCTCTACACGAATAATGGTAACACATAGTTCTACACTTTGCATTTCTTTTTCACTTAACATATCTGGAGATTCTTCCATATCACTAATAATAATAATTAATCATAATAACTGCAAATAATATATAACATTAACTATGTGCCATAGTCCAAGTATTTTACATGATTATATCATGTTAATATTTATTTAACTCATTATAAAAACTCAGTTAACCTAAAGAGTTCCCACATTTTTTAAAGGTTATGGAGTACATCGCTGTCTGGAAATATCATAATTATTTAATGAAACCCCTATAAGACAAGGACATTTAGGCTGTTTCCAATGTTTTCCTGTTACAAACAACACTGCAGTAAACATCTACATCTACAAATCTGTAATATTTAAATGGATATTAGTATTTCTGGAGTATGGATTTCTAGAATAGAACCCAGGATCATTCAAATGTTTAATTTGATAAATATTGTCAAATTCTCCTCCAAAATATATATTCATTAATAATGTTAAAAAACACCTATTCCTCTAAATAACTAGTAAAAATTAGGGTGTTCTAAAACCTTTACACTAAGTTTTGAAGACTTAGTATAAAGACATTAAAAGTTTATTTAGTAAGTTTTTATACTGATTACATATTAAAATAATTTCGGACATGTTGAGACAAAATAAATAATGGAAGTTAATTGTAATTTTTTAAATTTTCTTTATTTTTTATAAAAATATAAAGTATTTTTATCCCCAGGAGTACAGGTCTGTGAATCGCCAGGTTTACACACTTCACAGCACTCACCATAGCATGTACCCTCCCCAATGTCCATAACCCCACCCCACTCTCCCAACAACCCTCCCCCCAGCAACCCTCAGTTTGTTTTGTGAGATTAAAAGTCACTTATGGTTTGTCTCCCTCCCAATCCCATCTTGTTTCATTTATTCTTCTCCTACCCCCTTAACCACCCCCCCATGTTGCATCCCCACTTCCTCATATCAGGGAGATCATATGATAGTTGTCTTTCTCAGATTGACTTATTTCACTAAGCAAGAAACCCTCTAGTTCCATCCACGTCATCACAAATGGCAAGATTTCATTTCTTTTGATGGCTGCATAGTATTCCATTGTATATATATATATACCACTTCTTCTTTATCCATTCATCTGTTGATGGACATCTAGGTTCTTTCCATAGTATGGCTATTGTGGACATTGCTGCTATAAACATTCAGGTGCACGTGCCCCTTTGGACCACTACGTTTGTATCTTTAGGGTAAATACCCAGTACTGCAATTGCTGGGTCATAGGGTGGCTCTATTTTCAACTTTTTGAGGAACCTCTATGCTGTTTTCCAGAGTGGTTGCACCAGCTTGCATTCCCACCAACAGTGTAGGGGAGGGTTCCCCTTTCTCCGCATCCTCACCACCATCTGTCATTTCCTGACTTGTTAATTTTAGCCATTCTGACTGGTGTGAGGTGGTATCTTATTGTGGTTTTGATTTGTATTTCCCTGATGCCGAGTGATATGGAGCACTTTTTC
>PJEN01027679.1:0-12773 GCA_004024605.1 Pteronura brasiliensis | reverse complement strand
TCTAATGTTGTTTCGTCTTATGGTGTCACTTATCTCTCGAATTCTCCCCTCGTGGTCCAGTAGCTGTTTGTCCCTCTTTTGCTCAGCTTCTTTATTCTCTGTCATTTGGTCTTCTATATCGCTAATTCTTTCTTCTGCCTCATTTATCCTAGCAGTGAGAGCCTCCATTTTTGATTGCACCTCATTAATAGCTTTTTTTCTTTCAACTTGGTTAGATTTTAGTTTTTTTATTTCTCCAGAAAGGGCTTTTATATCTCCCGAGAGGGTTTCTCTAATATCTTCCATGCCTTTTTCAAGCCCGGCTAGAACCTTGAGAATCGTCATTTTGAATTCTAGATCTGACATATTACCAATGTCTGTATTGATTAGGTCCCTAGCCTTCGGTACTGCCTCTTGTTCTTTCTTTTGTGGTGAATTTTTCTGCCTTGTCATTTTGTCCAGATAAGAGTATATGAAGGAGCAAGTAAAATACTAAAAGGGTGGCTACAACCCCAGGAAAATATGCTTTAACCAAATTAGAAGAGATCCCAAATCGTGAGGGGGGAGAAAGGGGATAAAAAGAGGTTCAAAAAGAAAAAAAAGAAACAATTAAAAAAAGAAAATGAATAAAGAAAAAATATAAAAAAGAAAAAAATATGTAAGATAAACTAGTTACAAAATGTTAAAAAAGAAAATGGTAAAAGTTAAAAAAATTTGGCAGAAGAAGAGAAAAAAATGGAAAAAGAAAAAAAATTAAATTAACTGCAAGTTAAAGAATCATGGGGAGAAAGCCTTGAGTTCCGTGCTTTGCTTTCTCCTTCTCTGGAATTCCGCCTCTCTCCTTGGTATTGAAACTGCACTCCTTGGTAGGTGAACTTGGTCCTGGCTGGATTTCTTGTTGATCTTCTGGGGAAGGGGCCTGTTGTAGTGATTCTCGAGTGTCTTTGCCCCAGGCGGAGTTGCACCGCCCTTACGCCCTTACCGGGGCCGGGCTGAGTAATCCGCTCGGGTTCGCTTTCGGGAGCTTTTGTTCCCTGAGCGCTTTCCGTAGAGTCCGGAGGACGTGAATGAAGATGGCGGCCTCCCGGTCTCCGGCCTGGAGGAGCCGAGAGCCCGGGGCCCCACTCCTCAGTGCAACCCCAGAGAACAGCGCCCGATTACTCCCGTGTGCCTGGCCTCTGGCCGCGCTCCGAGCTCACTGAGCCTGCGACCGGTTCAAGGTAACCCCGAGCTGTGAGCTCACGCCGCGGCTCTGTCTCTGTAGCCGGCTTCCCCGTTCTAATACCTGTAAGCTCTGCGACACTCAGACACCCCGATCCTTCTGTGACCCTGCGGGACTGAGGCCACGCTGACCCCGCGTGGGCTTCTCCCCGGTTAAGCCTGTGGAGCGGTGTCTCTCAGCGGAACAGATTTTTAAAAGTCCCGATTTTGTGCTCCGTTGCTCCGCCGCTTGCTGGGAGCCAGCCCCTCCCCCCGCGGTCTATCTTCCCTTCGCTCTGGATTCACTTCTCTGCCAGTCCTACCTTTCAGAAAGTGGTTGATTTTCTGTTTCTAGAATTGCTGTTCTTCTTCTCTTCGATCTCCCGTTGGATTTGTAGGTGTTTGCAATCTTTAGATAAGCTCTCTAGCTGATCTCCCGCTACCTGAAGTAGTCTCAGCCTGCTACTTCTCCGCCATCTTGACTCCGAGAAGATTGTCTTTTATGCTTAGGTAGCCAGCATAGGTCACTAAGAAGTTTTGCATGCTTATGGTAAATCCAGTGTGTGCATGTGTGTGTGTGTGTGTGTGTGTGTGTGTACATACGAGCACACAAAGACATACATACGAACAGACATATGCCTATAGAAAACCAGAGAGGACAAAGACATGGCCTACCTTGCCTACTTGTCTACCTTGTCCTCTTAACAGGTGGTCTAGGAGAGGGCATGATAGAAAGAGCTGAGGGCCATGAAAGCTGATTCTGAAGGATGGTTTGAGAGCACATGAGCTAACAGAGGATTCAGGTAGTATGATTGGAAACCAGAAGTATATAAACATTATCCACAGCTTTTATCAATGAAAATGTCCATTACCTGGCTTTTGTTCTGTCTTAGATAATTGATATTTTTCATAGTTTCTCTTATATACTACATGTGTTTTGCTCTCTAAAGATGTTTAAATAAAACTGTCTTTCTCTGGATATATGTCTTGAAGCAAGGTTCTTTTTAGGAGGACAAACAATCATTGGCCAGGATGGAAATGTACGGCTCAGGAGACCACATGGTACACAAAGGCAAGATACCTGGGAGGTCAGTGACTAACAACTTCAGCTCTTTCATGAATCGGTAATCTGGCAGTGAGGCATGAAGGATATGATACAGGATCATGGCCATTTTTGGGTCATTAAGTACTCTTTTGATACATCTACTGTTTCCAAAGAAATGACAATTTTACTCAGATACAGATCAGTTACTAAGAAAGTTGGATCACAGGATCAAGTGTGTGTCATATTTCTTTTAAGATTTTATTTATCTATTTGAGGAAAGAGCACGAGCAGGGGGAGGAACAGAAAGAGAGAATCTCGAGCAGCGTCTGCTGAGCATGAAGCCATATTATTCTGCAGGATCTAAGGGGTTATGTAAACAAGTGGATTGGTCTAATGCCAAAGAGGTTAGAGAACAAGGAAGTCCTGGTTTTCTTGTTAGTGTTTTCTTTGTTTCACTGCATAGTCCTCTACTTCTACTTCTGAACCTAGTCAAGAGTCCAAAAGGACACCAGATTTAAGAGAGGCATGACCATCTTTATAAGACGGCTCCTTGTGTCACATTATCCTTTGAGATGGGTTCTTGTTTCCCCTAAAAGTCTAATTATGATTGATTTTCTGTTTCCTCCAAGAGTCTCTCAGGATGAATGGCATCTATCCCAATCGCTTGCAGGTATCTGGGTCCCTCAGATATCTGTCACGAACTGGATATGTCCATGCCTCAATCTTCCTTGGTTCCATTATCCTTCACTCTGATCTCCAGAAACTTCTGTTGCCTTCGGTAAAACTCCTGTATGTTAGGCTCTTCACTGGAAATTTCTCTTCTGTTTCCGTTTTCACATGAGCTTTAACCTAAGTTTTCTCAGAATCACCTAGGATATTTGTTAAGCACAGGTCAAGGGGGCCCTACCCTCCCATCTCTGATCCATTAGTCCATGGTAGGGACCCAGAATTTGCATTTCCCTCACATTCCCAGGTAATGCTGATGCTGCTGGATTGGGGACCACATTTTGAGGACCAGTCCTCAAACAAAAGCTTGGTGACCCCCTGAGGACACAGTTTCCCCTACCTTCCTTTCAAGTGATAACTGTTGTTCCTTTCACTCTTCACACACAATTATAACTTGAGATGGTTTTGGTGTTTTTTTTTGCTGCTGACAGCTGTTTCCTTACTATTCCGCTCCATTCCTTCCTGAAATACCCCACAAAGCCATCAGAGGATGATACCTGCAACACTTCTTGTGGCTGTTCCTACAGACCTTCCAGTCACTCCCTCTTCCTCACTGAAAAATCTCAGCATCTGGCCAGCCATTCTTCCCTCTTTTATGATACCTGCTAACACTCTTGGTGTCTTCACTATCTACATACATGATCCGTGACCCTATCACCATTCCTCTCTTACTCCCTCCACCTTACTTTCCTTATTTAGCTTAGATTCCAGACCCCAAAACTCCAACTTGCTCTTCAAGCAAACCTTTCCTATATTTTCCCTATAAACCCTAACCCTGAAAACTTAAACCCAACTTTGACTATCCTGGGCCTGGACCCAAAAAGCCTTACACAGCTGGAAAAACAAAACAAACAACAGAGAATGAAGCTGCCAGTTTCTACTTTAAATATATGATTAAAAAAATTCAAAAGGGCTTTCTGCATAATGATAGCACAGTTCTCTAGTTTGGCAATCAGTAACTGGGTAGAAGTTGAGAAGGCTGTCCAGCGTCTCTGAGAAGAGCAAGAACAAAGTACTGGATGTGAGTTTGGATTTTAGAGTCAAACATATCTGAGTCTGTACTTGTCTCTGATTTTTGTCAGTTGAGTGTCCTGAAACACTGTCTTTTTATAGCTTTGTTGCCTCATCTAGAAAATGGGAAAAATGACAGCATAAACTATAAACTTAAGGTTTTTTTTGTTTGTTTGTTTTTGTTTTTTAATGAAGATTCAATGAAAGAAAGCCTATCAAGTATTTAGTTCCTAGCGACAGGAAGCACTTGATAAATATGAGCTATCATCAAGAATGTTATTGAATTTATACCCCATCACTTAATTTTGACCAAGGCAGATACATCTTTGGAACCCAAGGTTAAAGTGTCCACAAATTAAGAGCCTTCTGTTTCTACTTTTTCCAATACTGATTCTCTAAGTGGCATCTGAGTGAGTTAATGTGTGTGTTGTCACAGCATGGATCTAATTGGCTAATCAGAAGGATCTAATGACTTGGTCTTTCTGCTGACCTGAAGTAAACCTTGACTCTCCTGCAAAATCAAGTTGTAATCTATCGGCACTATACAAATGTTTTTCCTGGAATAATTAAATGTTTTCCAAGTTCAGCCTTGGCTTTGTCTTCCACCTTCTAACAAGCAGAGTAAAGTGAAAACATTTTAGAGGGATCTGTAATGTACTAGTTAGTAAATCTTTCGTTATGAGACAGTAATTCTGGTTTCCTTAACAACCATTAAGTGGAGCCATTCATGAGATGTGGTCAGTCGTTATGGAGAGAGCTGACAACAGGTACAAGGTTTTGTTTCCAGAATTCAGTTCATCATGGCAAAATCAGATTATTTTTAAGTCAATTAATAACTGACATAGAAAATGGGAGAAGGGAGGGACTTAGGGGTAGCTTAAAGTGGACAACAGAGGTCTGGTGAGAATAGTTTAAAATTTTATCAGTTGGGGGGAAGCAAATCAAGAAAACACTAAAGACAAAACTACAAAGGGTCACCATTGGGAAATTCCCATTAGTGATGGCAAGAGAAGAAGAAGGTAATGATTAGCAAGTCCATAGCCATTATCACTAATGGCTGTCTTCCCATCTGTCCCAAATGCCACGAAACCATAAATATCTAATTATACTAAGTTTAATGTCTCGATAAAAAGCCCTTGTTTATTCCTTAGTACTTTCAGAGAGCAAATATTTTATTTGAGCAAAGGTTATGAAATTGAGATCACTGTAGACAGTGTGGTTAGACAGCCAATTTTCTCCCCAGTATCAAGTGTTTTAAAAGAAAACCATTACCAGCTTACAGCTTTAATGTGATTTAGAACATCACCATATTATAATTTATAGCTATAATGTGAAATTCCTACAATGTACAATTGCCTCTTCCAGTTTCAAAACAAAAAGGAAAATAACACACCCAAGAAAAAATAGGTGGGTTAATAAGAGGAAAGCCAGTGAAGAAACTCTTGTATTCAGAACAAACCACATTTAAAAAAAAAAAATATTTTATTTATTTATTTGACAGATAGCGATCACAAGTAGGCAGAGAGGCAGGCAGAGAGAGAGGAGGGGGGAAGCAGCCTCCCTGCTGAGCGGAGATCCTGATGCAGGGCTCGATCCCAGGGTCCTGGGATCATGACCTGAGCCTAAGGCATAGGCTTTAACCCACTGAGCCACCCAGGCACCCCAGAACAAACCACTTTTAAAGCTACTATAGAATAAGACAAGTGGTCACCAAGAAATAATAAGGAATTTGCAAAAGTAACTTTCAAAATTGTAAAATCACTGCTATACATATAAACGCATTTCTTATTTTGTCATAAATGTTTAAAAATTTTTTAAGTGTCCTAAGTACATTGAATCAATATAAAACTAGCCAAAGGAGGCCCACTGGTACCTTCGAAATCTACTAATATTCTAGGATTGTTGCAAGGCTGAGATGATATATGTGACAACAACAATGCTTAGTATAAATAAAATGCTCAATAAATGTTATTAATAACGTCACCATCTTCATGATCATGATCTTCATGATATACTGTGAAAAGTATGTATATCCTGGCTTATCAAATAAAACAAATGATTACCAGCTTTTAAGATCATGGAAGTGTGTTATCCCTTAGCTATGGTACTTTTAAAAATTTAAGAGTTTTGAGGAAGGATTGATCCAATAGATCATAAACCATTTCATAGACTTGTTACAGGTGGAAAGATAAATAAGCAGGAAAAACAAAGCAGATTATATTGCCAAGAGATACTGTTTACAACACTGATTCTCAGTATTTTGAGCAATATTTGACAGGATCTGAAATATTTCGAGATTCACCACCAAGTGCTTTTTTTTAAGTAAAGGACTTACTTTCTAATTGCAATATTGCATAATTTTAGAAAATTATACAAATCACAAGTATGAGTTGAATGAAATTTTGCAAGACGAAGCTATGAAACCATGACCCAGATCCGAATGTTGAGCCTGGAAATTCTCTCTAATTGCCTTTCTATAATCTCTTTAAGACAAAGATAGCCACTATTTTAATTTGTAGCTCATAGATTAATTTGGCTAGTTTTTTTTTTTTTTTTTTTTTTTTTTTAAAGGATCTTCAGATGAAATCTTTTGGGTAAGGCATCTTTTTTCAACATTATGTTTATATCATTTTAAAAAAGATTTTATTTATTTATTTGACAGAGAGAGAGACAGCAAGAGAGGGAACACAAGCAGGGAGAGTGGGAAAGGGAGTAGCAGGCTTCCTGTTGAGCAGGGAGCCCGATGCAGGGCTTGATTCCAGGACCCTGGGATCATGATCTGAGCCTAAGGCTTAACGACTGAGCCACCCAAGTGCCCCAACACTATGTTTATATAATTTTAGCTTATCATAGATTTATCATTTCCATTGTTATAGGATATTGTTTTCAATACATTTCTAGTTGGAGTATTTTATATATTTATTATATTATTGTTAATCTGTATATTTACTATATTTTCTCTTTGTTTAGTGCTTCTAGCTACATTATGTTCTTTCAAGGAACTCCTGTTCAAAGAATGTCCCTAATATTTACTTTAATGTTGATGATAAATTATCTTTTTTTTTTTCCTGGAAATATCTTTATTTCACTTTCATTTTTTTATCAAGTTTGCTCCATACAGAATTATAGGTTAAGTTTTTGGGGGAAGGGTTCTCTGGATGTTATCTTTTCTGCTGAAAAGTGAAATATCAAACTTATTGTATTTCCATTGAAGAGCATTTGTCCATTTCTCTAGGTGATATTAAACTTTTGTCTTTGTGGGGTTTTTTTCCCCAAAACAATTTTCATTTGATATGCTTGTGTGTAATTTTTTTTTTCTTTTTGTTTGGGATTTGTTAAGTGTTTGAATCTATGGGTATTAACCATCTTTGGAAAATCATTGGTCAATATCCCTTCAAATACTGTTTCTGACCTATTCTCTTTCACCTATTGAATCAAATTTCATCTAGGAATCAAATTTCATATATTTTAGACTTTCTACCATGATCCACATATCTCCTATGTACTTTTCTGGTTTTTTTGTTTGTTTGTTTTTTCTGGATTTTAGTCTGATATTTTACCCACCTGATAGCTGAATCATTCTCTCTTCTATCTCATCTACAATCTGTTGATTTTTTAACTTCATTTTGACTTTTTTCTTCTTCAGGTCAGGCCTTCCATTTGATTTTTCAAATAAGTCCCATCTCCTTTTCGAAATTGTCTAGCTTTCTGAATATATTATCTTTAACTTTCTATCTGAAAACCCTAATACCTGGATCACCTCCAAATCTGTATCTATTTTCCGAGGTCTTTTTTTTTTTTTTTTTTTTTTAATGGTCCTGTTTTATGACATGCCTCTTGATTTTTTTTTTTTTAAATTGGCTATTGGCTATTGTGTATGAACAATTATTGAGGATTTAGAGGATATTACCTTTAAAGATTTTATTTATTTATTGAGATAGAGAACATAAGCAAGAGGAGGGGCCGAGGCAGAGGGAGAATCTCAAGCAGACGCCAGGCTGAGCGCAGAGCCCGACACGAATCTCAATCCCACCACCCCAAGATCATGACCTGAGCTGAAATCAAGAGTCAGGAACTTCACCAACTGAGCCACCCAGGTACCCCAGATATTATCTTTCTATAGAAAATATTTCATTTTCTCAAGGCAGCCTAGGGTGTAGCATTGACGAGAGCTAAGTTGGTCTATTTCCAGAGTGCTCATTCTCCTGATCTACAGACCTCTCAAGCTGTCTACTAAAAGCCTGGCTTAGACCCAGATTATTATCTCTATATGCTATGAGACTGCCAATAGTTTGCTGCTAGTTAGCTGTTGCTGCCATTTTAGGCTTGATTTCTCAGGCTCTCTCCCTGTACACCTTTAGTATTAGCAAATGTCTACAGGGAATATCGGTGGATCGTGTTGGACTCCAATCTCTACGTGTTCTCTCTCTGGTCCTACCAGTCCTTGCTGCCTTGGTCATCCAGAGCTCCCGTCTCTGTCTCTTTCTGTAATACTGCTGAAAATTCTAAGCCACTCCCGTTTTTCTTCTTCATTCTGCAGCTGTTTATGGATAAGCCTCAGATAGAAAAGTGGCCAAGAATGTCTGACTCACTTCAGTGCAGACTCTCCCTCAGCATCTAGAATCTTCAGGTTCTTAGGTTCTTTCTGCATTTCTTTTCTTTTTTTTTTTTTTTTTCTTCCTGAAACCTTAAAGAGATTTTTTGTTGTGAAATGTTACATAGTTTTGCTGTGGTCATCAGTGGGAGGATTTGATTGATGCCAATCATCCCATGCTACCTGATTTTGATGTATGAATAATAATAATTTTGCTGGGGCGCCTGGGTGGCTCAGTGGGTTAAAGCCTCTGGCTTCGGCTCAGGTCATGATCCCAGGGTCCTGGGATCAAGCCCTGCACTGGGCTCTCTGCTCAGCAGGGAACCTGCTTCCCTCTCTCTCTGTCTGCCTTTCTGCCTACTTGTGATCTCTGTCTGTCAAATAAATAAAATTTTAAAAAAAATTTAAAAAAAAAGAATAATTTTGCTGTCTGAATACACATGCAGAAAGGGCAGTGTCTATGATCTTGAGAAGTATAACACTGAGTCAGGCCAAAGGAAAAACACAAGTACTGAAACATATAAGAGTTGTGAATCCTAAGTATTTAAAAGAGTGGTATTAGTGAATAATAGTTTTACTCAAAGAAGGCATAGTGCCCAAGGAAAAATGTGTGAAACAAGTTAAATATGTGAAGTCTTAAAGACATTGATAAATGCCAGTGTTGTAACGGCAAGTGCTATAAATATGGCTAAGTAGTTGTCTCCATCTTCAATGCCTTAAATTGTGCCAGCAAAAATCCAGCTGTTCAAAATAGCACCATGAAAAAATTACTATGCATGAATGAATATCTCTTTTAAGTCAGTGTCTTAATGTAGAAGAGTGTATGTTATGAAGAATATGAGAAAGGAAACATCAAGTGTCTAAAAAGACCAGGATTTTATATAGCATTCTAGAAAAATTGGTGGGGGTGGGGCAAAAATAAGTGGAAATATATATACTTTTACCAAGATAGAGTTCAACTGATGAATAAGAGCTCTAAATATAAATAATTAAATATTTCTTAAACTCTAAATGAGTGTCTATCATAGCAGTTCCACAGGGATGACTTTCTACACTAAAAGGATAGATCACCTGAAATGGCAAATAATTGGGAATTGGGATTTTTTTTTTTATTTGTTATACGTAGGGCAATGAGAAATATTCACGATAAATATAAAACCCATACAACTTAATAATAGAAGCATTCCGTGGTTAATAAGAGGAAGGATGGGAGATATTCATTCCCCATAGAGTGATCCAGTCATGATAAAAATGAGTTTTTGAAAGGCTAACTGCTCAAATAAATGGTATTTAACAAAATGTCACAACTCTACTCTGAAATTAGTGAAAACATAAGAAGAGAGAAAGAACAAGGAACAATTACTGCTGAGGGTCTGAGGAGATACAAAATAGGCACTCTTACAACAAACAGTGAATAATATATCCAATGGCATAATAAAAAAATATTCAATGTAGGTAAACAAGAACAAACTAGATAAACCACATAGCCTAGACAATGCAGCATTGTTATTATAATGGTGGTTATTAACATTATGTTATACAATAATATCTATGCTATTCTAGTAATTTTATTTTTTATTTTTTTAATTTAAGTTCAATTAGCCAACATGCCATTTTAGTAAAAGTGGAGTCTAAATCTCTAATTTCAGTATCCAACTCTATAAAATTTGCGGGAGCAAAAATTAACTGAGGCAAACTGAAATAATACAGTTGTTTTCCTTGTATCATAAATATTATTTTAAACCTCTTATATTTTTTGTTTCTTCCACATTTTCTATATTAATCATTTAACAAAATAAGCAATGTTTTGGAAGCATTTTTTTCTCCTCAACATCAGCATGCCCATTATCCAGAATAATACTACATCTTTTTTTTTTAAATATTTTATTTGTTTATTCGACAGAGGGAAAGAGGGAGAGAGAGAGCACAAGCAGGGGGAGTGGAGGCAGAGACAGAGGGAGAAGCAGGCTCTCCACTGAGTAGGTAGCCCGATGTAGGGCTCCATCCCAGGACCTCAGGATCATGACCTGAGCCAAAGGCAGTGGCTTAACCAACTGAGCCACCCAGGCACCCCAGAATAATCCTACATCTTAATGCTCATACCCAGACATATATAAAGACTACTCTGAGTTCTCCTGAGGAATGTGGTTAGGATCTCCTGTCTCATATAATAGATCAGATTCAGTATGGCCATTTTTCCTGAGTCCTTTATTCCCTCTAACATATTGCTAAGCTTCCAGGGGCTTTCTCAGCTCTATATTAAAACTAGAAACACTGGCTTCCAAAGCCCTTGCCAAGGTATTAGATCCCAAATCATGGGAATAAATCCTATCCACAATCTCTCCCCTAATCAGTTTTATATTCTACCTTTCTTCTTCCGTAGAGCACACTCAAGTTAGCTTCCAGAACTCTTCCCGTTTCTAGCAGTCTGCAATAATAGATCTAGCAGCTTAGTCTGTGTAATACCCTCCTTGCTTAACGGGTCCCACACTTTCTGTGTTTGGCCGTGACTCTGTAGGCCACTTTACGAGGGGAGAGGAAGGATTAGTAAACCTTTAGGTGAGCAAATACTGACTTTCAAGGGAAGAGCTCTCTGCTTCAGCTTCAGGTAAGTGGATGGTTGTTGACGTCCTGCCTCTTGCCAGAGAACATCGGTCCATGGACACTATGGGATTCAGACTCTGGGTATGCCAAGTAATTGAAGGCATCTACCTGGATAGCTTATTCCAAACTTCCAGGTCCTGGTTCTTCCCTTTGGGGCCCTGACTTTGCTCCAGGAGACTTGGTTAGACTGGCTAGAGTCTCTTTCAAGTTATCTTTCTCTTAAATAAAGTCCTTGACCTAGTCTTCAGCTTCATCTGCTCCTCAGCTACAAAAATGAAGGTTTCTCCAACATTGACATAGAGGTATTTTGACTTTCATACTGTAAATGGGTAATTGGCTAACCTGAGCTTGACATTTTTTTTTTTCTCCTCAATGCATTAATAGGATTTAACAATCTGCAACAAATTTCACTGTCTTTATCATTATTGACCCTTTCCCCATACCTCCTAAATGATGAAAATATTATAAAAACCAGTGCAATGAAAATCATTTTATGTGAATATAATATTTTTATGAAAACCAATACTTTCCAAACAGTGAGAAGCATTTTTTTTTTTCTTTGACTCTCTGTAATGTTGGACTTAATTGAAAACATCTGTATTCTTATGCCTACTTCAGCGGTCAATCTTTAGTGATATGTTTTGGTAGATGTATATGAAGAAAATCACACACACACTGTGGTTCAGGAATATGCTTTGCTACCATATCAGTATTCAGTAAGTGGTGATTTTTCAAAAGTTATTTAAAACATAAAATCTGACATGCATCAATGAACATTCTGTGTTCTGTAATGTTAAAATCCATTGTCCATCCTGCCCTTGGAATGTATCTTTTACTTTTTTTTTTTTTTTTAAGATTTTATTTATTTGAGGGGTGCCTGGGTGTTTTAGTTGTTAAGCATCTGCCTTTGGCTCAGGTCATGATCCTAGGGTCCCGGGATGGAGACCCACATCTGTCCGGGCTTCCTGCTCAGTGGGAAGCCTGGTTCTCCTTCTCCCACTATCCCTGCTTGTGTTCCCTCTCTTGCTGAAGGAGAGAGAGAGCACAAGAGAGAAAGCACACAATCAGGGGTAGTAGCAAGCAGAGGGAGAAGCAGGATCCCTGCTGAGCAGGGATCTCCTTGCAGGACTCGATCCCAGGACCCTGAGATCATGACTTGAGCTGAAGGCAGATGCTTAACTGACTGAACCACCCAGGCACCCCTGTATCTTTTTCTTTTGCAGAATTTTATAGCATCATTTGGAAAATATGGGTTCACAGAGTTACATGAGCCTTCTAAATATTGACACATTTTATTCCATAATATAAAAACATTGTTAATATTGCCATGAAAACCCATTAAGTATCTTTTTTTTAATTTTTATTTTATTTTATTTTTTATAAACATATATTTTTATCCCCAGGGGTACAGGTCTGTGAATCTCCAGGTTTACACACTTCACAGCACTCACCATAGCACATACCCTCCCCAATGTCCATAACCCCACCCCCCCTCCCAACCCCCCTCCCCCATCAACCCTCTGTTTGTTTTGTGAGATTAAGAGTCACTTATGGTTTGTCTCCCTCCCAATCCCATCTTGTTTCATTTACTCTTCTCCTACCCCCTTAACCCCC
>PJEN01027678.1:0-12775 GCA_004024605.1 Pteronura brasiliensis | reverse complement strand
TCTGCCATACCCTCGGCCTTAAACCTATCCCTAGTTTGTGTTTTCTGACTTGTGTCCCCTGAGCCCTTGCCCACACAACCGGACTGGGGCCTTTGAAGCAACACCAAAGGACTGTGTCTGCCCTCCAAAAGGAAACTGTGACATTTACAGTTGCAAAAACACTCCAGATTAAGAGAAACCTAGAAAGCTCCCAGGCCACACCAATTCCGTAGGAAGCCTTGGACAAAAATGGGCCATATGCTACACCCTGAGCATCTTCCTCCAGTGAGACACACAGGCATACAGCCATAGAGACAAAAGATTGAACCTGACATGCCCCTAGCCCCTAATCTGAACCCTAGCATAGGTTTTCAAGCATCTGTCTGCAGAGGCCTGGTCCCGAATAGCAACACATGGGGGGGTGTCTCAGGCACACAACAGAACAACCCCAACCCCACAAGTTACCTTGATCATTGAAGCCTTGTAAAACTCTCAGCATAAGAGAATCCAACATGGCCTTGGCCACCAACACATTCCAGGGTCTCCCTGGACACAAACCCGAATTTGTTACCCATCAGCATAAGATTCCATTTTAATTCAGTCCCCTGGGTAGCTCACCCCAGAGCCAGCAGAATGAACATACCTTGTTCTAAGTGTCAATGGGAACGCAAAATGCCATTTCCTAAAATCCATATGCAGAGACCTAGTCTCAATTCTTTCCCTGTGAGGGACCCTTTAGTCATTAAACAGGACTCGCCCTGTTCCACAAGAGGAAACTTTGCTGTTTGGAACAGCTCAGAATCCCCAGACTGGGGAAAACTAGATAGCCTCATGAGGCCACCCCTCCATTCGGTGGCCATCATGGACAAAAACTCCAACCTGAGCCAAGGTCTGACACTTGGCTTACTTCAAATGCTGGAGATCTCCATTCCCCATCTGTAGATTGGGCCTGCCATGCCCTAGGCCCTAAACCAAATCCCAGATTGTGTTTTCAGTCTTCAGTCCTCACACCCCTGGCCCAGAGGCACTCCAGATTAGGAATTCTGTCACCACAATGCAGCACTCTGCCTGCCCACCATAATAAAGAAAAAGTGCCCTATGGGACTTCCCAAAAACCCCAAATGAGGAACAACCTCCACCGCCCTCGAAGGCACTCCAATTTCATACAAGCCCTTGGCACTAAAGCTGTGTCTGACACAGCCTTAGCCTAGACCCCCTGTCAGCCACCCAGACAGCTGGCTGCATATCTAGCAGATCGGATCTGCCATGGCCCTAGGCCATCATTTCCACCCAACCTGAGTTTTCAGGTACCTTTCCCCAGACCTTATCTCAAATCCCTGTATTTGGAGGAATGTGATGCACAAAACAGAAATCCTCCTTTCCCTTGGCAGGAAACCTTGGGATGGGTGTCAAACCCTCAGAGAAAGAGAAATCTGCATGGCGCATGAGGGCACGCCCAAGCTTGAGGTCCAACTTGGGCTCCAACAAGCATTGTGACCCTCAGCCTGAGTCCCGTTTCCAAATAAAGCCCCTTGGAAGTTGGACCCAGAGCCTGCATATTGGGCTTGCCATGTCCCTAGGCCCAAATCCTGACCCAAGGTGGGGTTTTCCAGGCCCCCATACCCAGAGCTGTGCTCTGGAATCCCTCCTTTTGGGGGACCCCTGAGACAAAAAACAGGACTCATCCCTTCCCCCAGAATGACACCAAATTATTGAAAGCTGGGCAAAATCCCCATAGGGGAGAATATTCCGTGGAACCATGAGGCCACCCTGACATTCCTTGGCCAATCTAGACACAAAATCCAGAAACAAAAACTGAGGTAATGCCTCACACTCGCCCTTATTTCATATCCAGAGGAGCTCCCCTCAGAGTCTGTAGATCAGGTGTGCCATACCCTCCAATGGAAACCTAATCCTAATTGGTGTTTCAAACTTCTGTCCCCAGAGTTCTGCCCCACAAACCCTCCAGCCTGTGCATTCCATAGCCATACAACAGGACTGTGCTGACCCTCCAGATGGATGCTGGGCCCTTAGAGCTTCCAGAAATCTCAAGAATAGGAGAAATCTGCAAGGAACCTGAGGCCAACCCAATTTCATAGGACACCCTAGGCAGAAATAAGCCATCTGACACATCCTGAGCAACTGCCTCCCATCACACACCCACGTAGATGCCCCAGAAAGAGAAGACTGAAATTGACATGCCCCTCATCTCTCATCTGTACCCTAGTTTAGGTGTTCAGGTATGGAGGTCTATATATGAATACCAACATTTGGGGGATCTCTGAGCCACAGAACACAACACCTCTGCTCCCCAGAAGGAAAGCTTGCTATTTGGAGCTTTATTAAACCCTCAGATTTTAGCATCCTGCATGGCCCCTGATACCACCGCCACATTCGATTGATGTAATGAACACAAACACGCATTGTGACCCTCAGCGTGAGACTCCTTTTCAAGTCATCCCCCTGGGTAGCTCACCCCAGAGCCAGCAGATAACACCTGCAATGTTCCTCAGCTCCAATGGGAACCGTAGGTGGGTTTTTAAGGCATCCATACATAGAGCCTTCTCGAATCTTTCCATACACGGGAGCCTTGAGACATCAAACAGCTTTCCTCCTGTCCTGAAGAAGGAAACCTTGCTGTTTGGAACTGCGCCTAACCCCTAGATGGGTTAACCTCCATGGCCTCATGAGGCCACCCCTATGTCATGTGGCCCTCATACACACAAACTCCAGCCTGAGCGGACGTCTGACACTCCCCTTATTTCAGATGCTGGTGATCTCACGTCAGCCTCTGCACATCGGGCCGGCCATGCCATAGGCCCTAACCCAATCTTAGCTTGTGTTTTCAGTCTTCTGTCCCCAGAGTCCTGGTGCACAAGCTCTCTAGATTGGGAATTCTGGAGCCCCAACACAGCACTCTGCCTTACTTTTAGAAGGCAGAAGTGGCCTATTGGACTGCACAAAATCCCCAAATGAGGATCATCCTGCACGGCACTTGAGGGGACCGCAAGCTCATAGGCCACCCTGTGCACTAATGTGCTGTCTGCCACAGGCTGAGCACCAGCCTCCTGACTGCCACCCAGGTTGCTGGCAACCTGTCCAATAGATTGGACCTGCCATGCCCATAGGCCATCATCTCTACCCAATCTGGGTTTATAGGCACCTGTCCCCAGAGGCCTATTAACAACTCCCTGCATATGGGGGAACCTGATCCACAAAAGAGAAGTCTTCCTGCCCCACATCAAGAAATCTTGCTATTGTTATGGGTGTAAAACCCTCAGAGTAGGGGAAACCTGCATTGACTGTGAGGACCCGCCCAATGTTGGGGGGTCGCTCTGGGCACAAACTGGCATTGTGACCCCCAGCCTGACCCACGTTTTCAACTAAGCCCCTATGGCAGCTTGACCTAGAGTCAACATATGAGGCCTGTTGTGAAGGGCATCTTGGATCTTTCAACAGTTTGGCAACGGTGGCCATTGCTGCTATAAACATTGGGGAACAGATGGCCCTTCTTTTCACTACATCTGTATCATTGGGGTAAATACCCAGTAGTGCAATTGCAGGGTCATAGGGAAGCTCTATTTTTAATTTCTTGAGGAATCTCCACACTGTTCTACAAAGAGGCTGCACCAACTTGCATTCCCACCAACAGTGGAAGAGGGTTCCCCTTTCTCCACATCCCCTCCAACACATGTTGTTTCCTGTCTTGCTAATTTTGGCCATTCTAACTGGTGTAAGGTGATATCTCAATATGGTTTTAATTTGAATCTTCCTGATGGCTAGTGATGATGAAGAACATTTTTCATGTGTCTGGTAGCCATTTGTATGTCTTCATTGGAGAAGTGTCTGTTCATATCTTCTGCCCATTTTTTGATATGATTATCTGTTTTGTGTGTGTTGAGTTTGAGGAGTTCTTTATAGATCCTGGACATCAACCTTTTGTCTGTACTGTCATTTGCAAATATCTTCTCCCATTCCGTGGGTTGCCTCTGTTTTCTTGACTCTTTCCTTTGCTGTGCAGAACCTTTTGATTTTGATTAAGTCCCAAATGTTTATTTTGGCTTTTGTTTCCTTTGCCTTTGGAGATATATCTTGAAAGAAGTTGCTGTGGCTGATATCGAAGAGATTACTGCTATGTTCTCCTCTAGGATTCTGATGGATTCCTGTCTCACGTTGAGGTCTTTTATCCATTTTGAGTTTATCTTTGTGCACGGTGTAAGAGAATGGCCGGGTTTCATTCTTCTACATAGAGCTGTCCAGTTTTCCCAGCACCATTTATTGAAGAGACTGTCTTTTTTCCACTGTATATTTTTTCCTGTTTTATCGAAGATTATTTGACCATAGAGTTGAGGGTCCATATCTGGGCTCTCTACTCTGTTCCACTGGTCTATGTGCCTGTTTTTATGCCAGTACCATGCTGTCTTGGTGATCACAGCTTTGTAGTAAAGCTTGAAATCAGGTAACGAGATGTCCCCAGTTTTATTTTTGTTTTTCAACATTTCCTTAGCGATTCGGGGTCTCTTTTGGTTCCATATAAATTTCTGGATTATTTGCTCCAGATCTTTGAAGAATACCAGTGGAATTTTGATCGGAATGGCATTAAAAGTATAGATTGCTCTAGGCAATATAGACATTTTAACATTATTTATTCTTCTGATCCAAGAGCATGGAATGGTCCTCCATCTTTTTGTGTCTTCTTCAATTTCTTTCATGAGTGTTCTGTAGTTCCTCAAATACAGATCCTTTATCTCTTTGGTTAGGTTTATTCCCAGGTATCTTATAGTTCTCTAACCCCCACTCCAGGAACATATTCTGCTTACAATCCTCTGCACCATGGTACCCTCTGCCGGGATAAATACAGTGGGATTCGTTCAGGGCTGTGTTCTTCTTTTCCTGCCACAGGAATTCTCAATGTCATCTCAGCATATCCTTGTTGGATCCCTTCCCTGGTGGAGTTTAGGACCCAGTTTAGTCACTTACACTTGTCTCATGGAGCAAATGCTCCTTTCATTCACCTTTTCAGCTCATGTTTATACATCTACCCCTCTAAACCCTGAGCTCCTAGAGGGAAGAACTGTTTTCCTGATAAGGACTGGCACCACCTGAGTGCTCAGGGCCCAGTGGCTGAATGAACAGGAGAGAAGATCCAGCCCACCACCGCCCAGCTCTATTGTCCAAGCCCAGTTGATTTAGGTCAAGTCCTATTGTTTTCTTTTGCTTCCTAAATCAACACCGTGTTGGGGCTCAAACTCATGACCCTGGGATCAAGTACCTCATGCCCTACTCACTGAGGAAGGCAGGTGCTTCTTTGGTCATTTTCTCTAGGTTCTAGGCTGATAACTATGGACATTAGTTTGCTGATATCAACATGTTCTAGTTATATTCCTTTATGCTGAATTACCAAATAACTCCCCTAATTATGGTGGCATTTTTGCCATAGATTTCGTCACATGACAGTGCTGAGTGGATCTTCAGATTGGAGACTGAGCTCCTTCACGTGGTCTTTCAGGAGCCCAGAGTCCCTCCATCAAGTGTCTCGTCACTCCTTTGATTGTAAAGCACTTCTGAAACCATCAGTACAAGGGGAATGTCCCTAATTAAAGTATTCAAGTGGTGAATCTTGTAGGAATCAGAGAGAAAGAAACATATTTGTAGCACAGATGTATTTAGCACTTGAATGATGAGAGTCAAATAATTGGAAATAGCTCGGTTGTTCAACGATGGGTCTTTGAGTGCTGTCACTGAGAATGCCCAAGAGGATAGCAGCGACAGTGCCTGTCCACACTGGGGATATCAGGTAGAAGAAAGTCCAGCCCGAAAACTCACTACCTTCCCCCAACAGCGTAACACACACACACACACACACACACACACACACACACACACACACACACATATTCACACACAACCCAGAGGGAAAATTATTGGAATTGGGACAAAATCCATTAAGTGCGATTATTTCTTGGAGAAGGAACTTTTCTTCTTGTCATATTTAACTCATTATTTTTCTACATAAACACCTTTTGCTTAAAACTAAAGAACTATTTACTCTATTACCTGACTTGTTAGTAATAAATGGGAAGATTTAAAATGTGATTTTAATATTTTTTATAAATTGCCCACTGGAATAATTTAAACATGACCCATGCAGGATAATGAAAGAATTTAAAGGTGTCTTATGGACCCAGATTTTGCCCCCATTTCTGCCATTCAAGATATGCTTATGAAAGGGAACACAACCCCAGATAATGAGTCGCTTGTTTGGGGGTTTCCCATGATGATAGTTCTTTCAAGAACATTCGTTTGTAATAAAATGTTACTTTATAAAACAATGAAAGAATTATGTATCTTTCTTATATTATGTAGCCAGACAGAGAAGGTCATATTGTAGGACTCAAGACACATGAAAAATCCCAGACGAGGTATAGTACCAGAGACAGAGCGAAGAGCAGTGGTTGCAGGGACTGGGGCATGGTAATGAACAGTGAGTGATCAGTAGCCCAGGTTTCTCTGTGATGGAAATGTTCTACAAGTATTTAGTTGTGCAACACTCTTAATGCACTTAAAGGCAACTCAATATACCATTGAAAAGGATCAGAGTAAACTTTTAAGTAAAATCTAATAATACATTATTTAATGAACAAAATCTATTAAGCCATTTTACAAGTGTATACAAAACACAGAAATTGCAAAGAGGGCAAGGAACCCTGTCCTTGGGGTTCCAGGCAGCATGAGCTGCTGCTTGGAGGCTGAGTCTGGTTATTCCACTGAGACAAGTGCTGACTCATGCCCCTCAGGAACCAAAAAGTAGCATGGGCAGAACCTTCCTGTACCTTTGGGTCAGGTGAATGGCCTGATAGTTCTTCCATCTCAGGAAAGTGAATTAGAACCCTGACTACCACCTGCACTGGCCCCAACATGGCAAGTGACACCACTGCTCTTGCTGAGGGATGAGCTCCAGCACCAGGAATGGGGTGAGCCAGCTTTGTGTCCGAAGATACAGCGGGCACCACAGTGAGAGTTGGGCGAGTTCCGGAGGCGGTTCAGGATCTTTTTCTGGGCCTAGTGCTGTAGGTCCTTGAAGATAAAGTATCATCAGCATTATTGACTTCCCATGTCTCTTCAAAATAAAGGAAAATTTTCCCAGCACTCAATGTCTTCTGTGTCCAAGAACCAATACCTGGGAGATTTCAATGACTAAGGACCATGGGGATAGGAACCTGATGCTACTCACTCCCCTCAGCTCAAGTGTATTCTAGGCTTGGTTAGTGTATCCCTCTCAGCCCCCTCCACAGGCCCACATCAGTCAACCCAGCTCTTCTCACTCACAGACTCTGTCTCCGTGGGCACAAGCTGTTGCCAGTGTGACAGCAGAAGCTGGGCATGGTGCTCCAAATCTGAGCCTGGCATATTAAGCCCCAGGTATGCCAGCAGCATATTCAGGTTAGGAAATTCTGGGAAGTGGACAAAATCCTCAGGCTATTGTTCTAGTCAAGTGTTCAAGATGGAAGAGACGGCCCTGGGAAGAGACGGTTAGGAGATGAGTCAGAAGACAGAGCTCCCTCCCAAACCAATATACCAGGGAACCCCAGTGGGAACCTGGGTCCCTGGGCTTCCAGGTCCTGTCAGAGACCACTCCTCGTCTTTGTCATGAAACGTTCCAACATCAGAATCATTGGATTAAATTATTATTTAATAATAAAATCCCAGATGAAGTAAATTACAGAAGACAGATAGAAAAGCAGTGGTTGCTGAGACTGGGGTGAAGGAATAAGCATTGATTGATACATAGCCCGGGTTACTCTGTGACGGAAATATTCCTCAAGTAAATGGTTGTGCAATACTCTTAAAGTGCTTAATGGCACCTCCATATTCCATTGAAAAGGATCAGAGCAAAATTTTATGCAAACTCAAATTCTACTTTATTTAATTAACAAAATCCATTAAGCCATTATACAAGTGTATACAAAACACAAGAATTACAAAGAGAGCAATGACAGAGCAAGGGAAACCATCCTTGGTGTTCCAGACAGAAAGAGCTGCTTCTTGAGGGCTGAGGGTGGTTGTTCCACTGAGACAAGTGCTGGCTCAAGCCCCTTCTTGACCTCAATAGCAGGGCTAGACCCTGCTGGACCTCCAGGTCAGGAAAAAGGGCTCGTGGCTCTTCCATCTCAGAAGAGTGAATTAGAGCCCTGACAACCTGCACTGGTCTTTAACGTGTGAGCTCCAGCACCAGGGAGGTTTAGGGCCACCTTTGTCTCCAAAGATACAGAAAATACCAGAGTGTGAGTTGGGGCAAGTTCCTGATGTAGGTTGTTGCTATGGGCCTGGTGTTGTAACTCCATGAAAAATGTAGCATCAGCATGATTGAATCCCGACTTTTTAAAAAATATTTTATTTAATTTTTCAACAGAGAGAGATCACAAGTAGGCAGAGAGGCAGGCAGAGAGAGAGAGGAGGAAGCAGACTCCCCGCCAAGGAGAGAGCCCGATATGGGGCTCGATCCCCAGACCCTGGGATCATGACCTGAGCCAAAGGCAGAATCTTTAACCCTCGGAGTCACCCAGGGGTCCCCCTCGTCCCTTCTAAATAAAGGAAACTTTCCCCACCACTCAGTGTTGCCTGCATCCAAGAACCAATCCCTGTGAAGACTCCATGACTGAAGACCACCGGGACCGGGATATGAGACTATTTACCGCTCTCCACCCAACTGTACTCTATGGAGGCTTGCTCAGTGTGGCCCACCCTGTCACCTCCTCGTGCCCACATCAGTCACCACCAGTCCTTCCCACCCACAGCTTCTGGCTCCGTGGTCTCAACGTTTTGCAACTGTGTGAGCAGAAGCTGGGCACGGTGTTCCACGTCTGAGTCTGGCCCCATGTATGCCAGCAGCATATTCAGGCTGGGAAATTCTGGGGGCTGTAAAAATATTCAGAATATTTTTCTAGCCAGGTGTTCAAGATGGAGGAGATGGCCCCGGGGATAGACAGCTAAGAAGAGGAATCAGAGGACAGGTCACCCTCCCAAATGAATATCCTAGGGAACCCTGGGGGAACCTGGGTCATTGGGCATCCAGCTTCCATGAGTCCAGTCCTATTCCTTGTCCACATGTGATCTGGCAATCCTGCCTGAGACAGACCTGGTTACAGACAACAAGCTGTCAAGATCCTCAATGAGTGGGAGATCTTGAGAATGGTGGGCCCATTTTTGTCCTTTCTGGCAGATCTGGACACACTCCTCAGTCTGTCTCCTTGTGCACTTGCCACTTGAATTCAACTGCATATGCCCAGGGAGAGGTGGTGTCTGGCCTCTTAATTACCCTGATTGCACACGCCACTTCTCTCTGAAGATCCAACCAAGAATGGAGCAAAGTGATTCAGTCTCTATCCAGGCCTTCCCAGGACCCTCCCTATACTTCAAAAGTTACCTCCTGCGCCCATGTGCTTCCTTATTCACTAGGTGCCATGAGTGGGTCTCCTTCCACTGACACTAATCTCCCACAGGGTTTGGAATATCTGGCCCCTATCCTCTCACTGGGTCTCCTGAACACCCTCTGAGCACCCAGTGACTAGGTTCCAATATATTGCTGAGTGTGTTGTTTCCACAGACTCTCTTCTAGGTCCCAGGATTGGGATAGAGACAAAGGTGCAGTGATGGGGAATGACTCTCTTAGGGGCTAAAGCTGTCCCGCCTTTCCCTCTGCTCTCCCACAGTACCCAAACCCACAGATCCCCTGGGCCCCTTCCTTTATCCAGAAGAAACTCTCAGACCTTATCCATTAAGGAGGAATCACAGAAGCGTGTAATGAGGATCCAAGAGTCCCTCCAAATCACAGTCCCCTTGCTGCTCTGGTGGAGAGGGAAGGCCCTCCTGCATCAGTCAAATCTCACTCAGGTTTCACTGCTCCTGGGCCATGCTGATGTCATCAGAGCTGGAGAAAATTCACTCATATCTAGAGGAGGCCAGGGGGCATCACATGAAATATCCTGTGGAGCTACCTCTCGTTGTGTTCAGTATCACTGTCTGACTCCTGACTACTCTGGATACCTGGGCTTCTGTCTTCTCTGTGTAGGGATCGCAGTCAAATCCAAGAGAAGCCCCTGCACCCAGTGGGCTTCCTGAATACTTGCTGAATGAAAGGACCCCAACCAGCCCATCACATGTATCTGAGTGGGCCTGGGAACACCTCTGAACCCCGGAGATCTCAGCTTTCACCCAGACACAGACCCCAAATGAAGTTTTGGATCACTCTTTCAAATGGCAAAACAGCCCAACTCAAGATCAGCGTGATAGTGAGGGATAAGGCAGAGAATTCATCATGGCAAGAAGGACAATAATAAATGAGTACAACCACAGGCTTTCTAGCAGACCTTTGCACAGACGCAGGCACCCAGGTGCACTTTCCTTTCAAGACTTCGTGAGTCCCTGACATAACTCTGGCCCAGTCAGAGGAGCAAACTGAGGCTCAGGAAGTTTGGGGACATTTCCAAGCCTCACAGCAAGTGGTGGCCAAATCCAACTGGGCCGTTAGGGACAGGGTGCTCACCTTGTAAACAGGAAGTCCAACACCTCCTGGGTAGTGGCAATGGCTCGATATGTGCCCAGGAACATGTAGGCATAGCTGAGCTCTTTTCCTAGGAAATTAGGCACCAGATGTTGTATTTGCTTTTTTTTAAATTTTTAAAAGATTTTAATTATTTATTTGACAGACAGAGATCACAAGTAGGCAGAGAGAGGAAGGGAAGCAGTCTAACAGAGAGCCTGAGGCGGGGCTCGATCCCAGGACCTGGGGATCATGACCTGAGCCGAAGGCAGAGGCTTTAACCCACTGAGCCACACAGGTGCCCCTTGTATTTGCTTCTTTAGCAGGTTGGCCTGGTTTGTCCAGAGCACACAGGTCTCACTTCTCTTCATCAGTGATCCATATTTCATCTGATGTGAAACAGGAGACATGAGTCAGTTCTGTAGCCACTAGGAGGGTTAGGGGTTGGAGCACAGATCAAAACCCCAAGATGCCAGTGGCTTATGGAAAGAGGTGGGAAAAGAGGTCTCACAGTCATAAAAACAATCAGGTGACTGGGTGGTTCCTTGGCTCAATCCTAGGAGTCATAGTTTTGACTGAGGTCATCATCTCAATTTCTTGAGATGGAGCTCCTTGTAGGGCTGCGTACTTAGGTCAGAATTGGCTTGAGGACACTGTGTCCCCCTCTGCTTCTTCCCACTCTCCCCCTGCCTCTCTCAAATAAGTCAACCAACCAATCAATTAACAAATCTTTAAGGAAAAAGAAAAAAAAAAAACTTTCTTCATAGATAAACAAAGAAGTGAAGTCAGTGAAGTCTGACCTTGATAGTATCTCAGGTCAGATTTGGAACTGAGTATTGAGAGCAACCCCCTGAATGAACAACATCGATTCTATGGTTTCTGATAACAGATTCCATTCTTGAGATGAGAACACAGAGACATTTTCTTAGGTGAGACAGCTCAGGATAGTACGGCATATAGGATGTTTAGTGTAGCACTATGATTTAGCAACAAAAGAGAATCACATCAAAGTCCTGTATCATTGAAGGGCTCAGTGGCTGTGACAAGTGACTGGTCTTCTGGAATGTTGTGCAGAAGAATGAAGATCCTGATCCTGACCCTGGAGGGGCCTCAGGGATGTATTTCCTCAAAACAAAAAGGCAGAGCAAGAGACATAGTACCATTGGCAACATGTCCCTTTGGGTAAAAGTCTCCCAACTCACCATGATCATGTGAAAGACTTGCAGAAGTTGGGGAGGACTGCCAGGTCAGTGGGGACACCAGAGAGCATAAGGATCCTTGATAAATGGCATGAGACATTGTTTAAAGACTCTTTTCTTATATTATTACAAATATGTGGACAATGACTACATCTGGCCAAGGAAGAGGCAGGGCAATGAGGGCAGGTTTGAAAAGGAGATGGTGATACAGATTCATGTGGGTTCAGAACTGTTGCAGGAAGCCCACTGCAGTACTAGGCTGGCTTCTGGGACATGGGTCATTTTCTGCTCCACTGGGACACTGGGGGATGGATGTGCTCAGCACCTACACTCACCCTGAGCCAGCACTGGACTCTGTTGGCATTTGGGGGCACCTTTTGTCCTTCAAGGAGGTAGAGCAGAGGATCTCAACATTCAGCTCCTGCCCGATCTCCTGTGTGGAGCTCTGTAAAGACAGTGCCCAGCAACCAGGCAGGAGGCATCAGAGCCCTACCTGGCTGCCTTTGCTGGTCCGTTGACCCAGAGCACTCCATTCCAGACACACCACACCCCAGTATGCACACACAGATCCACCAAGGAGAGAAATGTGGCACAGCTTCAGGGCCTTGGATGAGCTCGGAGAGATGTAAGATGCACCTCAGGAATCCTTTCCACCCTGCCCATGATGACATTGGTGTGAACATAAAGGGATCACCAGAGTACCCACTATCTTGCCAACCCCTCCATCCCAGTGGCAGGAACCCCACATATCCCTTTTTGCCAGAAATTTCAGAGGAGAGGAGGAGGCTTCCCTGGGATAGCTCAGAGGTGTGGCTTGGCCTGGCATAAACTGTCTGTATTACCTTATCGAACCTCCTGCCAAATGTCCTGAGGCTTTGTCCATGAGGTTTGAGTCAATATCTGCAGCATGTGCGAAAGTCATTCCCCTGGGTTTTCTGGGAGCTAGAGTCCTGGGAAGTAGGCAAACAGCAGTAGAACATCTTTCAATATTGGATGTCTCTAGCAAAGTAACCGTGGTGCTAGACTACACTAGAATGTGGAAGCCTGTGGGGGG
>PJEN01027677.1:0-12774 GCA_004024605.1 Pteronura brasiliensis | reverse complement strand
TCAATACAACCCATATAGGTAAACCAATTTTTAATCCTCCTTTAGCTTAGGAAAGTTGAGTCCTTTAAAAAAGATATTAAGATACATCCAGGAAGAATAAAAACAACCTTCCTTGCCCACACTGATAATTTATAACCACTCTCCCAACTTTTTCTTCCACCAGTGTTTCTGTGTTTTTGTGTTTGTCCTGATAGTATATTAGTATATAAATCTTACACTTAGGGTTCTTTTTGACAATGTTAGGGCAGAGCTAAATGCTACCAGAGATGAGGTTCATAATGCTCTCAATGAGTTTGAATCTAATCTAAATTCTCTCAAAGCTAGGGTAACTGAGACAGAAGATAGAATTCGTGATCTGGAGGACAAACAGATAGAGAGAAAGGATCAGGAGGAAGCCTGGAACAAACAGCTTAGAAGCCACGAAAACAGAATCAGGGAAATAAATGATGCCATGAAATGTTCCAACGTCAGAATTATTGGAATCCCTGAAGGGGAGGAGAAGGAAAGAAGTCTAGAAGATATAGTGGAACAAGTTCTTCAGGAAAAATTTCCCAATCTCACAAATGGAACCACTGTTCATTTACTAGAGGGTGAACGGTCTCCACCCAAGTTTATAGATTCCAGAAAAACATCAAGGAACCTGATAGTCAAATTGAGTAATCATAAATGTAGATATAATCTCTTGAGAGCCGCTAGGACAAAGAGGCTCATTACTTACAGAGGAAAGTCCATCAGAATATTGTCAGAACTGTCCACAGAGACCTGGCAAGCCAGAAAGGGCTGGCAAGATATATTCAGGGCACTAAATGAGAAGAACATGCAGCCAAGAATACTTCATCCAGCAAGACTGACATTCAAAATGGATGGAGAGATAAAGAGATTTGAAGACCGGCAAGGCTTAAAAGACTGTGTAACCACCAATCCAACCCCGCAGGAAATAATAAGGGGAGGGGTTTATAAAAGAGGAAAAGTCCCAAGAAAAGCATTGTACAGAAATATAGAGACAATCTACAGAAAGAAAATCTTCAATGGTAACATGATGTCAATAAAAACGTATCTATCAATAATCACTCTCAATGTGAATGGCCTAAATGCACCCATAAAATGGCACAGGTTTGCAGATTGGATAAAACGACAGGACCCACCCATATGTTGTCTACAGGAGACCCATTTTGAACCTAAAGATACACCCAGAATGAAAGTGAAGGGTTGGAGAAGCATCTTTCATGCCAATGGGCCTCAAAAGAAGGCTGGGGTAGCGATTCTCATATCAGATAAATTAAATTTTAAACTAAAGACTGTAGTCAGAGATACAGAAGGACACTACATCATTCTTAAAGGGACTATCCACCAAGATGATCTAACAATTGTAAATATCTATGCCCCCAATATGGGAGCAGCCAATTACAAAAGAAAACTGTTAATCAAGATAAAGAGTCATATTGATATGAATACATTAATAGTAGGAGAACTTAACACGCCTCTCTCAGAAATAGACAGATCACCGAAGCACAAAATCAATAAACAAGAGCATTGAATGACACATTGGACCAGATGGACCTCATAGATATATACAGAACATTCCACCCTAAGACAACAGAATACTCATTCTTCTCAAATGCACATGGAACCTTCTCAAGAATAGACCACATACTGGGTTATAAATCAGGACTCAATGGATACCAAAAGACTGAGATCATTCCCTGCATATTTTCAGATCACAATGCTTTGAAACTGGAGCTCAATCAAAAGGAAAAGTTCAGAAGGAACTCAAACACCTGGAAGCTAAAGACCACCTTGCTTAAGAATGCTTAGATCAACCAGGAGATCAAAGAAAAACTGAAACAATTCATGGAAACCAATGAGAATGAAGACACTTCGGTCCAAAACCTATGGGATACAGCAAATGGGGTTCTAAGGGGGAAATACATAGCCATCCAAGCCTCCCTCAAAAAAATTGAAAAATACAGAACACAGCAGCTGTCTCTACACCTAAAAGAACTGGAGAATCAACAACAAATCAAACCCACTCCACACATAAGAAGGGAAATAATCAAGATTAGAGCTGAGACCAATGAGGTAGAAAACAGAGATACAGTAGAACATATCAATGAAACTAGAACCTGTTTTTTTTTTAAGAATCAATAAGATCCATTAACCATTGGCCACACTAATCCAAAGGAAAAGAGAGAAAGCCCAAATTCATAAAATTATGAACGAATAGGGAGAGATCACAACTAACACCAAGGAAGTAGTAACAATCATCAGAAGTTATTGGCAAAAGTTATATGCCAATAAGCTAAGCAACTAGATGAAATGGATGCATTCCTGGAAAGCTATAAACTCCCAAAATTGAACCAGGAAGAAATTGACAACCTGAATAGACCGATATCTAGTAATGAGATTGAAGCAGTGATCAAAAACCTCCCAAAATACAAGAGCCCAGGACCTGATGGATTCGCTGGGGAATTCTGCCACACTTTCAAAAAAGAAATAACACCTATTCTTCTGAAGATTTTTCAAAAAATTGAAGTAGAAGGAAAACTTCCAGACTCTTTTTATGAAGCCAGCATTACCCTGATCCCCAAACCAGGCAAAGACGCTACTGAAAAGGAGAATTTCAGACCAAATCACTGATGAATATGGATGCTAAGATTCTCAACAAGATCCTGGCAAACATGATCGAACAGCACATTATAAATGTTATCCATCGTGACCAGGTGGGATTCATCCCTGGGCTACAAAGATGGTTTAACATTCGCAAATCAATCAATCTGATAGAATAAATCAGTAAGGAAGAGAGAAGAACCACATGGTCCTCTCAACTGATGCAGAAAACGCACTTGACAAAATCTGGCATCCATTCCTGATTAAAACGCTTCAAAGTATAAGGATAGAGGGAACATTCCTGAACTTCATCAAATCTATCTATGAAAAACCCACAGCAAATATCATCCTCAATGGGAAAAAGCTTGCAGCCTTCCCGTTCAGATCAGGAACACGACAAGGATGCCCACTCTCACCACTCTTGTTCAACATAGTATTAGAAGTCCTAGCAACAGCAATCTGACAACAAAGAGAAATAAGACGTATCCAAATTGGCAAGGAAGAAGTTAAACTCTCTCTCTTCATAGATGACATGATTCTTTATATGGAAAACCCAAAAGACTCCACTCCCAAACTACTAGAACTCATACAGAAATTCAGCAACGTGACAGGATACAAAGTCAATGTACAGAAATCAGTGGCTTTCTTATACACTAACAAGGAAAATACAGAAAGAGAAATTAGAGAATCAATTCCATTTACTATAGCACCAAGAACCATAAGATATCTGGGAATAAACCTAATGAAAGAGGTAAAGGAGCTGTACTCGAGGAACTACAGAACACTCATGAAAGAAATTGAAGAAGACACAAAAAGATGGAAGACCATTCCATGCTCTTGGATCGGAAGAATAAACATTGTTAAAATGTCTATCCTGCCTAGAGCAATCTATACTTTTAATGCCATTCCAATCAAAATTCCACCGGTATTTTTCAAAGATGGAGCAAATAATCCCAAAATTTGTATGGAATCAGAAGTGACCCTGAATCGCTAAGGATTTTTTTTGTTGAAAAACAAAAAAATAAAACTGGGGGCATCACGTTACCTGATTTCAAGCTTTACTACAAAGCTGTGATCACCAAGACAGCATGGTACTGGCACAAAAACAAATAGACAAGTGGAACAGAGTAGAGATCCCAGATATGGACCCACAATTCTATGGTCAAATAATCTTCGACAAAACAGGAAAAAATATACAGTGGAAAAAAGACAATCTCTTCAATAAATGGTGCTGGGAAAACTGGACAGCTACATGTAGAAGAATGAAAATCGACCATTCACTTAATCTGTACTCAAAGATAAACTCAAAATTGATAAAAGATCTCATCGTGAGACAGGAATCCATCAGAATCCTAGAGGAGAACATAGACAGTAATCTCTTCGATATCAGCCACAGCAACTTGAATTTCAAGATATGTCTCCAAAGGCAAAGGAAACAAAAGGGAAGATGAGCTTTTGGGACTTCATCAAGATCAAAAGCTTCTGCACAGCAAAGGAAACAGTCAACAAAACAAAGAGACAACCCACGGAACGGGAGAAGATATTTGCAAATTACAGTACAGACAAAACGTTGATATCCAGGATCTATAAAGAACTCCTCATACTCAACACACACAAAACAGACAATCATATAAAAAAATGGGCAGAAGATATGAACAGACACTTCTCCAATGAAGACATACAAATAGCTATCAGACACATGAAAAAAAGTCCATCATCACTAGTCATCAGGGAGATTCAAATTAAAACCACATTGAGATACCACTGTAAACCAGTTAGAATGGCCAAAATTAGCAAGACAGGAAACAACATGTGTTGGAGTGGATGTGGAGAAAGGGGAACCCTCTTACACTGTCAGTGGGAATGCAAGTTGGTGCAGCCACTTTTGAAAACAGTGTGGAAATTCCTCAAGAAATTAAAAATAGAGCTTCCCTATGACCCTGCTGTTGCACTACTGGGTATTTACCCCAAAGATACAGGTGTATGAAAATAAGGGCCATCTGTACCCCAATGTTTATAGCAGCAGTGGCCACCATCACCAAACTGTGGAAAGAACCAAGATGTCCTTCAACAGACGAATGGATAAGGAAGATGTGGTCCATATACACTATGGATTATTATGCCTCCATCAGACAGGATGAATACCGAACATTTTAGCAACATGGACGGGGCTGGAAGAGATTATGCTGTGTGAAATAAGTCAAGCAGAGAGAGTCAATTATCATATGGTTTCACTTATTTGTGGAGCGTAACAAATAGCATAGAGGACAAGGGGAGATGGAGAGGAGAAGGGACTTGGGGAAAATTGGAAGGGGAGGTGAACCATGAGAGACTGTGGATTCTGAAAAATAATTTGAGGAGTTTGAAGTGGCGGGTGGTGGGAGGTTGGGGGAACCAGGTGGTGGGTATTAGAGAGGGCACGGATTGCATGGAGCACTGGGTGTGGTACAAAAAACAATGAATACTGTTATGCTGAAAATAAATTAAAAATATTTTAAAAAATGGAAGGAAAAAAAATGGAATACCAAAGTTGAAAGTGAATACCAAAATGAAATCATATTATCCAACATAAAAAAACAAATTCAAGTAATACAAATGTAAGTGGAGGAATCTAAACAACAAATTGTTATTGTGTTGTTATTTAAAGGATGAAAGAATATTTTAACTGAATCCTACAGTGACACTTTAGGAGAAATTTAGGTTAACATGGAATATTTGTTAATGGGAGAACTTATTTGGGGCCAAGGCTTAATTAGTGAAGGAATGTTGATCCTTCTGTCAAATACTGTCATATCGCTCAACTGATATGGCATAAACTTACTAGGTTTATTCTGTGATTTTTTTATAGAAGAGAATGTACTCTTTTTTTCCGCCCCACCAGGCCAGACCCCAAACACATATTAGAATCCAAGTAATGAAGTAAGTCTACTTCTGATGGAATTAACTCATTTTAGCCACCTCCCTCTATTATATTTTTCTGCCAAGATCTGTTTCCTCCCTACATTTTCTGGAATATTTTAGCATATATCTGCTTTGTTAAAAAAATAAAACTCACCTATTTTGGGGGGTAAATTATGTTTCCTCTCCTACTTTACAACTAGGACTAACTGACCATTGTGCAAAATATTCCAAATGGAGCTTACATCATGAACACTGATTTGGAACTACACCAGCATTTCCTGAGTATTAACTGCTCTTCTAATGGTTGTCTAATTCTTCAAATCGCTGTTTGAATTATGGCTATTTTAGACCTACAGATGGAAAAATTCAGATGTTTCACACGGGGATTTGGAGAATTAATTTTCCAAGCTAAAAAGATTTACTACATCCTAGAAGAGGAAATACGTTAATGGTTTTGTGTGGTTTAATAAGACCCAAAGAGGGAAAATGGGGTTAATACGTATACTCTCAAAGAAATAGTCTGAAACCTTATAGTTTGATTTCTAATTCCCTCAACAGTTAAACTTGCTTTATGTTTCATCAGTTACCAAAAAAGGCAATATCTAATCCATTTATTGGACTTTGTCTTTCAGCCCAGTGGTGGTGAGAATGTTAGCCCTGTCATCTTCCCTGTGAATCTCAGAGCAGCTTCATTGGAATTCAGTAATGGTTCCAAGTTCATTTTACTTCCTTAAGGCACAAAGTAGGATAAATTCAGTTAAAATGTTCTTTCTTCCTTTAAAAGGGGTCATGACTCCCTCTCAATGGAATTTTTAGGGTGTATTTTAAGACTGCCCTAATTTGTGCTTTCTTTCTTCCCTTTGAGAAATGAACATAACACAGCAAAGAATCTGTAGCTCAATTTCATTAGACCATGGGAGAAGCGGTCATGATTGACATTATCACCCCTTTTTATTGTTGTTGTTTTTTATTTCTTCATTTGTTTTTGGCTTTCTGTTAATGTTCAGTGGAATAGGAATACAGAGGTGCCATGCCAAATATAGTTTTAGACTTCATTCTCATTAATGGCTTAATTTTCCTATTTAAAGAAAGTAACTATATTGGTGGGAAGACAAGTGCTGACCAAGGTATGTAGCATGTTCAGCCAACTTTTAATTGATGTATGATAGTGTATTAAAGATACATTTCCTTTTTTTAACTATAAGATTTAACTTCAGGCTGACCAACATTCTCTTCCAAGAGATCTAAGCATGAACCTCACATTTTTCTAGCAACTCCATAGGGAGAAAGCCATTCTTCTACCCCTATCTGTCAGGATTTGTACTTAAGTAGGGTGACCACATGGTTATTCAAATAGAGACACTTAGGAAAGGAAAATGTAATACTGTTAATAATTTAAAAAGGCATAAATAGAGGTGTTTCATGAAAATCAAGATATAAAATGGAAATAGAAATCAAAATAAAATAGGCCAAATGAGTCACTGAACTTGAATTCCTGCTTGAATTGAAACCTTAGATTTGTGATCACCAGATCTCTGTAGACATCCTCTGTGTAAATATATGTAAATAGATTTCAGAATTACTTAAGTAAAGCCTCAATTTACCATTCCACACATCCAACAATGGAAATTATTTTCTAAAGTTGTCAAGGAACTTAACACACTTTCGTTAGACTCTCATGGTTTTCTCCATGCTCTTGTCCAGTAAGGGTCTTTGTTTTGTATGCTTGTTTTAAATAAAAAACTTGGGGACATCTGGGTAGCTCAGTTGGTTAAGTGTCTGACTTTGGCTCAAGTCATGATCCCAGAGTCCTAGCTTTGTGTCCCATGTCAGGCTCCATGTTCCTGGGAAACCAATTTCTCCCTCTGCTTGCTGTCCCCCGACCCTGATTTTGCTTTCTCTCTCTGGAAAATAAATAAACACAATCTTTAAAAATAAATAAATAAATAAATAAATAAATAAATACCAAGAAGGTGTACTTACTGAAAAAAAATATATATACTCTTAGGTATACAGCTGCATGAATATTCCCACCACTTTACCAATATATAGCTTATATCCATCATAAGACAAATTTTATTTTCTTTAGCAGTCATTTTCCTCTGCCCAAAGTCACAAACTGGGAACTATTCATCTGTACCTTTTTTCCTAGGATGTCATAGAAATGAAATTATATAGTATGTAACTTTTAGAGGCAGGTTTCTTTCACTTTGCATAATACAACTTAGATTTGTCTATGCTATTGCATGGATCAATAGTTCATTGTGTTCTTACTGATCTTTCTGCTGAGCAGTATTCCACTGTATACTAGTATCACAGATTATCCACTCACCAGCTGAAGGGCATTTGTGTTTCTGGTAGTTGTGTTTATAACCACTGCATCTCTTCCATCCAGATCTTTGAGTGAACATTGTTTCTATTATTTCAGAGGGGTCGGATTGTTGGTTTGGATGCTAAATTTTATAAGATACTACCAATTTGCTTTCCACAGTGATTGGTTTTCCTTCCCCACAACAATATGTTAGAACTCCAGGTGTTTCACACTCTCACCTGCAACTGATATTGTCATGGCATTTTTTTTATCCATTCTTATACACGTGTGATTTTATCTCATCAGAGATCTAACTGGCATTTCCGTGTAATTAATAATGTTGAACATCTTTATCCATGCTTATGGATCACTATTTATCTTCTTTTGTGAAGGAGCTGTATAAACCCTATTTTTAAGAGTGACCTTTTTCTTATTGTTATGAGTTTCTTCCCTTCTCAAGGGAAAAAAGGGTGGGTGGGAGGAAGAAAAGAAAAAAAAAAAAAAAAGGAAGGGTACCTGGGTGGCTAAATTGATTAGGTAACTGATCCTTGATTTTAGCTTAGCTCATGATACCAGTGTCATGAAATCAAACCCTGCTTTGGTCTCTGTGTTGGCCATGGAAACTGCTTGGGATTCTCTCCCTCCCACTCCCTCTGTCCCTCCTCACTTGCCTACTCCCTATCTCTCAAAAAAAACAAACAAACAAAACCACAAAGCTTTATGTACTTTGGGCACCATTCCTTTGCAAAGAGGTGTGTTTTGAATTTTCTTCCAGTATTTTATAGTTTGTCCTTGCATTTTCAAAAACATTTCAAAGGAATTAATGTTAACTTGGAAGAAGAATAATTTACCATGTTTTCCTTTATATTTCCTTATACTTTCCTTATACTTGTAATGTCCTATCCATGGAACAAGTTTTCACTTAACCAAAGGTTGCAAAAATTATTCTTATAAATTTTACACAAAAAGTCTTTCAGATTTTTACTTTTATGTCTGTTATCTATTTTATGCTAATTTGTGTATGTGGTACAAGGTATGAGTTGATGTGGGGTTTTATTTTGTTTTGTTCTGCGTTTTGCTTATGGATGTCTAATAGCTCCAGCACTATTTCCTGAAAATACATTCTTTTCTCTATTTGACTGCCTTGGCTTCTTTACCTGACCATATGCATGTGTATCAATTTCTGGACTCTTTCATTCTCTCGACCTAGGAGTCTATGCTTTTGTCCATACTATACTCACTCAATTAGTGTTAGTCTTAAAATTACGTAGTGCGATTCCTCCTCTAACACTGTTTTTCTACTTCTTTCTTCTTTTACTTTTTCAAGGCTACACTACTTCCTTTGCTTCTCTGTATACACTTTTTTACTTTTCAAAGATCAATTTATTTAGAAAACAAATCTTAAGAATAAAGGATTTATGCATTTCTTAATCAACTAAACAGTTTAGCTAAGTATAAATACACTAATTAAAGTATAAAAAATTTAAATTAGAAAAGAATCTCATTTTCGTTTTATATGCATTATCATATAATATGTCCCATTTTATGAGACCTCTAAAAGAATAAAAATCATTTCTACAGCTCTATTTAAACTCCAAATCTGAGAACAATTTTAATGTATTTTGACTTAATATTAGATTATATTAAAATAAAGAAAATCCCAAATAAACACATTTTACAACATTAATATTTTAGGCAGGATTTTTCCTTTAAAAACAATCAAACAAACAAAGAAAACAACAGAAAAACCCACAACCAAATACAGACCTTTTTTTTCTGCATTTCACAGCACTGGTTATTATATGTGTTTTCCTTATAAAATATTTGACTTTATAAATTGTGTACAGTTCAATTTTAAACTGTCAGCTCCTTGAAAAGCTGTGCAAATAAAGAAAATTATGAAAATAGTGTGTTATCAGTCTTTTTAAAAGATTTTATTTATTTATTTGAGAGACAGTGAGTGAGAGGGAGCATGTGAGAGGAGAAGGTCAGAGGGAGAAGCAGACTCTCCAAGCAGCTGGGAGCCTGACACAGGACTCAATCCTGGAAGTCCGGGATCATGACCTGAGCTGAAGGCAGTCGCTCAACCAACTGAGCCACCTAGGCACCCTGTTATCAGTCTTTTAAAATAAGTCTCGTAACAATAGCACATTTTGCCCTGAATTGATTGGAAAAATCAGGATAAATTCACTGCTGAAATGCAGCATTTTGCAAGTCATTTATTTTTCTCTTGCTCCTTCCTTTTCATTCAACAGATGAACAACATAAGCTTCTTTTATGAATTTTGAGAATTTAAAATACTTATGATTATTAAAATGATTTCTAGAGCCATGTCACCCTTCAGGTATCCATCCCACATACTTGTCAAGGCTGCATTTCCCATGGCTGTTCTTGTGGCTCCCTCCACAAGTAACTTCCTGCCTCTGCAGGGTGCTCTCTTCCAGAGCCTGGGTGTGGGAGCTAACTCTCTGGCACTGCAGCCCTCAGACTATAGCTCCCCACAGTAGGTACTTGCCTGAGGGCACTGGCCAAAGAAACAGCTGTCTGTGCCTGTTGACTGAATTCATGCATATCGATAAAGGGGTCTGCACACTCTCCTGTGAAAGCATCTTACTTTCAGACAATTTTGGGTGAAAAATACTTGCCAATAAACATGTAACATAAGTGATGCTACTGAACCTGAATCATAGGAAGAAATAAACAGAATGCCGGTCAGCAGTGGCGGTTCAGGAAGCATGGCAGTATGTTCCAATGCCTTCACTGGAGATGTATAGTTCCCTTGTTTTCCAGCATGTGAGTCATTTGGTGTTAGAAGCTGAGGTGAAGGAACAGTAGTATCCTGTGTGGCTGCTACAGGGAAGGCTGTTTCTCAGTCTCTGTTGGTGTCCCTGGCAGCGAAGCCCTGCAGGCTTCCCATCTGGTTCAGGTCACTCTGAATGTGTGAAAGATGGGTTTCTACATTATTCTGAAAATCACTGATATTAGAAGCATCTATTGTACTCCTGATACCATTTAATGAATCTGTGAGTGATTTGAACTCAAAGGAATTAAGCTCTCCTTCTGCCAGACACCTAATTTGCAATAAAGTAGGAGTGAGCTGGAGATTAAGTCTGTCAGATTTTCATTCTGAACACAGGGCCATCCAGTGGAGGAACTGACTGCCAGAGAAGATCCTGGGCTTCCTCCTCACACCTCTGTCTCCTATCCATGGGCTGGTCTGCAGGCTGCCCGCCCTGGTCTGGAGAAGGCTCATAATAATACTGCTGCACTTCATGCAAAACTTCGTTGAGGTCCTTGTTGAGTTGCTCAAGTTTCAGAAGGATGATTGCATATCTACACTGAAATTAAATGCTTATGGTCATGGGATAGGATTTCAATTTTTCTGCTTCTGTGTTCATTGCTCTTGATTTTTTGATATGTTCCTCTTTAATCATGAAAATTTTTGGCATATTGGTCACGTGGATAAGGAATTGTACTGGAAAACCACCTAGAGTTTCAGTGTCAGAGCCAGAAATCTTACTTCTCCAAGGTGACTGCTAGTGCAGGATCATCATCCATAACTGGTGACTGGAGAGGAGGAGTATAATGTGACCATGATGGAGTCATAAAGAATCAGGAAGGTCCCTGTTTTTTTTAAAGGCAACAACTTACATTGTCTCATGAGGCTCATTACTAATAACATCATAGTCAGGGTTGGTATGGGTGCCAAGCCCTGTCCTATCAAAAGTTACTCTATACATAGCTTTAAAAGTATCCACAGCAACTATTCATCCAGTGAAGAGAAAGTCATGAATACCACATAATCGAGCTGTAACTTTGGTTGCAATAATCAGGAGAAAAGTAATTTCATCTGGGAGATCTTCAAACTGGGAAATATCTGCACTTTTGTTTGTTGTAGGAATCATATTTTCTGCCATTTCTGTTTTAATGCTGGTCTCTCTTCCTCAAAAAATGCACAAGAACCTCTCTCTGGTTTTCCCATAAGTTGTCAGATTTTTCTATTCTTGTTAACTTCTTGTTGTTAAATTAGGAAAGTACTCCTCCTCCTGACAGACACTGATGTCATCATCGCCTTCAAACAGTTGGCTATCTATATTTGAGTAAAACCATCCATATATGCACCATTTATGTGCTTTGGGAAGCTTGAGTAGGTTATGTAATCAGAAACCAAGCTTCTGTGAGGCTTTCTTATCTGGTGTGGATATTGTTGCCATCAATTTCAGTGTGGCCATTGCAACTCTCTGGTTTATTTTGTGTGACCTTCTATTTATCTGTCTGTCATATTCATCAGAAAAGAGTTAACTCCGTTTTGAATTTCTGAAAATCATCTCCACAATGGAGCCCATATGCCTGCCTTTCCAAACATGTGATTTTTGGTAAAGACCTGTACTTTTCATTCCATGTATTCGATAAGCTTCCCTCCTTTAACACACAAGGGCTTTTGCAGAAGAGCTCTGGTCAGGCAACAGGAATAGCTCCACCATCTTGAAAGAGCTGCCTCTATATACATTTTAATATCAGCTTGTTGATCTCTACAAAGGAAAAAAGCAAATAAATGAAATACCTTGCTTGGATTTAAAAAAAAAAGAATAGGGGTACCTGGGTGGCTCAGTGGATTAAATCCTTTGCTTTCGGCTCAGGTCATGATCCCAGGGTCCTGGGATCGAGCCCTACATCAGGCTCTCTGCTTGGTGGGGAGCCTGCTTCCACCTCTCTCTCTCTGCCTGAATTTCTGCTTGCTTGTGATCTTTGCCTGTCAAATAAATAAATAAAATTCTTTATAAAAATATTTTATTTAGTTATTTGACAGAGAGTGAGAGAGATAGACAGCGACAGAGTGAACACAAGCAGGGGGAGAGGGAGAGGAAGAAGCAGACCCCCTAACAGAGAAGGGATCCTGATTTTGGGCTAGATCCAAGGACCCTGGGATCACAACAAGAGCCAAAGGCAGATGT
>PJEN01027676.1:0-12777 GCA_004024605.1 Pteronura brasiliensis | reverse complement strand
GAACATTCCTGAACTTCATCAAATCTATCTATGAAAAACCCACAGCAAATATCATCCTCAATGGGAAAAAGCTTGCAGCCTTCCCGTTGAGATCGGGAACACGACAAGGATGCCCACTCTCACCACTCTTGTTCAACATAGTATTAGAAGTCCTAGCAACAGCAATCAGACAACAAAGAGAAATAAAAGGTATCCAAATGGACAATGAAGAAGTCAAACTCTCTCTCTTCGCAGATGACATGATTCTTTATCTGGAAAACCCAAAAGACTCCACCCCCAAACTACTAGAACTCATACAGCAATTCAGCAACGTGGCAGGATACAAAGTCAATGTACAGAAATCAGTGGCTTTCTTATACACTAACAATGAAAATACAGAAAGGGAAATTAGAGAATCGATTCCATTTACTATAGCAGCAAGAACCATAAGATACCTGGGAATAAACCTAATGAAAGAAATAAAGGAGCTGTACTCGAGGAACTATAGAACACTCATGAAAGAAATTGAAGGAGACACAAAAAGATGGAAGACCATTCCATGCTCTTGGATCGGAAGAATAAACATTGTTAAAACGTCTATACTACCTAGAGCAATCTATACTTTTAATGCCATTCTGATAAAAATTCCACCGGTATTTTTTAAAGAGTTGGAGCAAATAATCCTTAAATTTGTATGGAATCAGAAGAGACCCCGAAACGTTAAGGAAATGTTGAAAAACAAAAAATAAAACTAGGGGCATCACATTAAATGATTTCATGCTTTACTACAAAGCTTTGATCACCAAGACAGCATGGTACTGGCGTAAAAATAGACACAAAGTCCAGTGGAACAGAGTAGAGAGCCCAGATATGGACCCTCAACTCTATGGTCAGTTAATTTTCTACAAAACAGGAAAAAATGTCCAGTGGAAAAAAGACAGTCTCTTCAATAAATGGTGCTGGGAAAACTGGGCAGCTATATGTAGAAGAATGAAACTCGACCATTCTCTTACACCATACACAAAAATTAACTCAAAATGGATAAAAGACCTCAACACGGGACAGGAATCCATCAGAATCCTAGAGGAGAACATAGGCAGTAATCTCTTCGATATCAGCCATAGCCACTTCTTTCAAGATATGTCTCCAAAGGCAAAGGAAACAAAAGCCAAAATAAACTTTTGGGACTTCTTCAAAATAAAGAGCTTCTGCACATCAAAGGAAACAGTCAAGAAAACAAAGAGGTAACCCACGGATTGGGAGAAGTTATTTGCAAATGACAGTACATACAAAAGGTTGATATCCAGGATCTATAAAGAACTCCTCAAACTCAGCACACACAAAACAGATAATCATATCAAAAAATGGGCAGAAGATATGAACAGACACTTCTCCAATGAAGACATATAAATTGCTATCAGACACATGAAAAAATGTTCATCATCACTAGCCATCAGGGAGATTCAAATTAAAACCACATAGAGATATCACCTTACACCAGTTAGAATGGCCAAAATTAGCAAAACAGGAAAGAACATGTGTTGGAGGGGATGTGGAGAAAGGGGAACCCTCTTACACTGTCTGTGGGAATGCAAGTTGGTGCAGCCACTTAGGAGAACAGTGTGGAGATTCCTCAAGAAATTAAAAATAGAGCTTCCCTATGATCCTGCAATTGCACTAGTGGGTATTTACACCAAAGATACAGGTGTATGAAAAGAAGGGCCATCTCTACCCCAATGTTTATAGCAGCAGTGGCCACCATCGCCAAACTGTGGAAAGAACCAAGTTGCCCTTCAAAGGACAAATGGATAAGGAAGATGTGGTCCATATACACTATGGAGTATTATGCCTCCATCAGAAAGGATGAATACCCAGCATTTGTAGCAACATGGACGGGACTGGACGAGATTATGCTGAGTTAAATAAGTCAAGCAGAGAGAGTCAATTATCATATGGTTTCACTTATTTGTGGAGCATAACAAATAGCATGGAGGACAAGGTATGTTAGAGAGGAGAAGGGAGTTGGGGGAAATTGGAAGGGGAGTTGAACCATGAGAGACTGTGGACTCCAAAAAACAATCTGAGGGTTTTGAAGTGGCAGGGGTTGGGAGGCTGGGGGAACAAGGTGGTGGGTATTAGAGAGGGAACGGATTGCAATGGAGCACTGGGTGTGGTGAAAAAACAAGGAATACTGTTATGCTGAAAATAAAAAAAAATTTTTTTTGGGTTTCATATGCATGAACAATGAGCTTCTTTTAAAACAAAATGGAAAAACTTAAAAAACAAACAAACAAACAAACAAACAAACAAAACAAAACAAAACAAAACAAAAAAACTAAGCCTTGGTTATCCGTAGAGAACGTTGCTAAGGCTATGAATGCCTCAGTAATCAATGTTTTCTAGATGTCTGCATTTAATTATTTTTAAGAGGCCCCACAGCTCAGATGTGTGAGCTGTGTGAAGCTCAGCATTTGCATAAATCTGGGAACCCACTCTTTGCCACCAACCAAGGCACTGAATGATGGCGTCAGTGCAGAGGGTAGTGTTCCTCCTAGCACCTCACCAACAGACCGCTAAGGCACAGATAACCTCCATTACCAAGAGTCTCTCAGGCCTCAGTTTTTTTTGTTGTTGTTGTTGTTGGTTTTTAATATAAAATATGTAACAACAGGAATGTTTGCAGGTGGGAGCCATTTTTCTCAAGTCATGAAGCCACCATCATGAAGTACTTGATCATATCATCGTTAACACATCCTTCATTGATGCCAGGCTTTGCAAGTGTGAGCTGCTTTTGTTTTGAACACTTGCTCTACCAAACAACACAAGCAAAATCACCCTGCCATAAAAGAAATTCACTTTATGGTGGCTTCAAACAACATAGCCACTATGATTCCCTGCACTCTTCTCATTAAGGACCTGAGCCTGCACTGTGGCCAATCTTTGTAGAACTGCTGCTAACTGTGGCAGTGGAGTCTGAGTCTTCAAGTGCCCCTAGGAATGAATATGACACTGCCATTCACATTTTATTGGCCAAAGTAAAGAACAAGGGGATTGCCACTTTCTCGTGTTCCTAGAAGACTAAGATTTTGGAATACTTTAATAAATAGCACTAAGGTATGTCACAATTGCAGGTTATAAATAAAAATTTATCTTAAAAAGACTTCATTCTGATGTAGTCTAGCTGTATTAACCATCTCTCAAACACATTTCTAAATAATATTCTGTACAAAATACAAGGAAAAGATTTGTATTAGCATTTTGTTTCTATTACTTTTGCTTGTATTTGCCATAATTTGTCTTGTTCACTGTGTGGCATTTAAACCACTTGCCATAGGAAGATTCAATAAAGATCCTGTTTTAGGGGCCCCCATTATGGTGGGCGGTGGTTTTTATTCACAAGAAATGTGTAAAATTTTTGATAGGCACTGCGAGTTCAATAAAAATGAATAGATAATTATTATCATGGGAAATATGATAAGATATTTCATTTAAAAAAATATGTGAAATCTGGATAGATCCTGGCTGTTGGCAGAACATAAAACCTCTCAGACATCCAAACTAGTTCTTATCCTGTAAATTGTCATAACCTGAATACAGAAATCCACTCATAAAAAAATAATTAATTAATTAAAAAAGAAAACTACTCATTCACATGTTGCATTATAATGGTGGGCTGGAAAACCGTTTGGAGCTCTTATGTTGATCATCCTAATTTTAAATTAATCTCTGTTAATGCTTGCATTGAGCTTTACACGGGAAGACTATGGCCTTGTTCTGTGTAACCCAGGCTACCATAATATATATCCAGAGGTGAGGGTTAGCCCACCTGAGCACTGGCAGAATATGCCTAGCCTGGATGAAGCTTCAGGATTTCTCCTTGTTATTTCTGGTTGAAGCTGTGGAGTGTGAGCAATTGCAATGTTCCTCCACACTGTAGAATTCCAAGAGGCACTGCTTCCTCTTAAGATTATCCCTTTGTTTTTTGGTCCCCAGGGAATTCAGTGGCTTCTAGCAGTAAGCTCATCTTTGGGTTCTCAGACCCATTCTTTTTCCCCTTCAATAAATTCTACTCACTGGAATAATTCCAGGGAATCCAATTATTTACTGGACTCTGATGGATGCCACTGTGCAAATCGAGGGATCATCACATTCTCTGTGTGTGTACTCATTTACCAAAAAATGGGTCAAATCAGGAATACAGTCACCCAAAGATCAAACTGCTTCTGCTTTAAACAGAAAATATCTGAACTCTGAAAATGTAAAAGCAATTACTGAATTCAACTCTCTTTCTCAACTTCTGGAAGCAAAGTCCTCAAACTTTATATCTCATAATAATTTCCCAAGATTTCCTACTCTTGTGAAGGTCTATTGAGTTGTTGTTGTTATTGTTATTGTTATTGTTATAAATTGGCATGGTGTGAGGAGATTTTATATCACATTTTGCTAATTCCAATTAGCTTGTTAATGGCCAAGTAACCTTGGACTTCCATCAATGATCTTCTACTGTGCATAGACACCCATCTAAGCACTAAATGGTCTATTGACTTTAATAAAATATGGGGGGTGCCTTTTTTTTTCCATTGAAGTGATATATTCTTCACCAAGTATTATGTTGTTGTCCTAAGCTTCAACCCATAGTTCTCTTTTTGGGATTTGTGGGTCATCTCAGACAACCATATTCCCCCTTGAGCTTCCAACTCCATCCTTGGGGCAGCCCAAAGTGAGCCCCAGAGGGATATGTCTTGGTGAGAGGAGTGGTACAGGATGGCTCCTGCCAATTTCTGCACTCCCTGCAGTTACACCAGCAATGACTCCATGATCTGAGGTCAAGATGGCAGCACTGTGATCCCTCTGAGCTGCAGAAGGACTTACACTAAGTGCACAGCTCTTTCTATGCCAGTTTCAGCTCTAGCCACATAGGCCAGCCATCAGCCCCTCTGCAAGCATCCATGGTTTAAAAATTATAATCTCTTTCTTTTGTTCCCTTACCTCTGAGGGCAGCAGCTGCTTTGTACAGTTCCTATTCCATAATGCCTTTGTGCTTTCTTTTTGCTACTCCAATTCTGAAATATGTAGTTAACAATTCCATATAGCAAATGCATATGTTTAAATAATTGGTGTGTTCCCTTTTTCTCTGGACTGGTCTCTGACTAATATGTATGCCAAATACATAAAATTTATGCAATTTATTAAAAAAAACACTATAGATCAATGTACCACCCAAGAACAACTCTTACTAGCATTTTTGCCTCTTTCTTCCAGGATTTTCTATTAATTAAATTAATAATTTCTACTAATTAAATTCTCTTAAATTAATATTATTTGAGACTGACATTTGTTGCTAGGACTGCAAAAATAAGACTACCCTTTTTTTTCTGTTATATCGTAAAATCTTTGGCAGATATTGACCAAATTAGAGTGGTATATACAGGAAATATATTAATATATTTGCTTATGTGCTTAATTCAAAAATTTAATGGGAAACTCAAGAAGGCAACTCACAGGCACAGGCATTTTTACTTCAGGGCACCCAATACTAAGGTTTCTGGAGAATTGTTGAGATTCTAGTTGGGATGCCATGCTGGGAGCAGGGGAGCAAACAGAACCAAAAGCAGAAACTACCATGGCAAATAAATGCTCCGAGTTCGTGGCTATTTTTGTTCACCATCAAGATGCTACTCACTTGATTCCTACTAAGCAGTATTTTCTGGCTTGTGTATCAGGCAGGACTGAATCACTGACTGACGTTTCATTAGCTGATAGTTAAGATATGGGCAAGATGTGTGTCAAATGCTCAGACTTGGAAGCTATTTTTCACCAGCAGTATCATCTAGGGCCTCTGGGTGAAGATGGAAGACAGGACAAGATCGGTGAGGTCACTCTCTCTAAAGGATGTATTACCAGGGAGTGGGAGGAGGTGGAGACACCTTCATAGTGTGATGTGGGGTGACGTCTGGGCCAGGAGAAAGGAAGGACAAAGGGCTGTGTAAGAAACACCTTGAACTAATGCAGTTGCAAGGGAACCCCGGTCAGGATGATGGGAGTTTTGAGCAATTAAAATTTTAAAACTCAAGAAACACATGACACCTGGCATATGATCCACACCCAATCAGTATGGATGAAACTCTGTACAAGCCACCAGATGAGCACAGCTCTTTTAATGAAACCAATATATTTCCTAGCTATCAGCACGTTTGTTATGAAAGATTAGGCTACATGTAATTTGAAACGAAGAAACAGAAGACAAAAATGACAGTTTGTTGTGTTGTATGCACTTTGGTGTGTTGTATGGAGATCTCCGGCACTTGTCCCTCTTGACTTTTGCACAAGGTACAAACACATCACTGGTCTCTGTTCCTCTCACTTCAGCGTCTCCTTGGCCGTGTCTGTACTGGATACATAATTCAGCATATTCTCTCATTTATACTCTGGAAACATACACTCTTATTTATGATGAGCTATGCAAAACTTACTGTGGATTTTACTGAGGAGATGAATGCAATTGTTTTTATCACACATCCCACAATTAAAAACAAAACAAAACAAAACATAAAAATCCCCATGATAATTTGTCTTCTCACACAAGTACAGTATCAACCCTGATCACAGAGCGATCTACATTTTCTTCCCTTACTTCCTTCACCAATATATGGCCTCTTCTTAACAGATATCAGTCAGATATCTATTTTGCTACACACAATGATTTGGTTGGTTCTTCCTGAGCTGACACCCCATCATCAATATATTCAAACCCATCTTGATGAACTAAATTCCTGTGTTCATAATCTCTGCCCTCTTTTGTAGAAAAGCATCTGCTACATGAGTATGGACGTCATGGCTCTACACCACTCTAAACCATTTTTTTCTCAAATATACATGAAGCTCTGTCCCAGGGGACTATCAATAGATATAATTTCCTCATCTTATAAAAAAAATCCATTTTTGCATTATATTGTTCATAATATTTTCACTCTCTTTTCCACACAAAATATACTGTGGATATTATTCCAAGTCAGTTAATGGCTAATGATGGATGATCTCTCTTTGTGTCAGTGCTAGATAATTCCTTTAAAGTGTCTAGTAGGAAAGAGTGTCTCACACACACACACACACACACACACACACACACGATGGGATTAGAGGCACCAACACTCCCCACAGTAAGACATCCTTGTATGACTGTTGGCCTCCCCAAACACTGACTACTCATAACATACTATTGACTGGAAGCCTTAATGACATCATAAATAGTCAATAGCACATATTTTTGTATGGTATATGCATTATATACTGTAGTTGTACTGTAAAACCTGTTTAATTTTTTCAGTAAGGCATATGGTTTGTCTGTGAGTTTTTTAAATTTCACAAATCTGTAAAAACTTTTCCAATATAGTTATTGAAAAAATTCATGTTATAATTGGACTCAGGTAGTTCCAAACTGCTTTGGTCAATGGTTAACTCTATAGACGATTACATCATTATGTCTTAAATAATTGTCTTAAATAATATGTTGGCTTAAAATATATTATTGTCTTAAAATAATATGTCATATGTATAATATAAACTGTATATATGTAATAATATATAATATAATATGTGTGTGTGTGTGTGTATATATATATATATATATATATATATATATATATATATATATATATAATTGTCTTGAAATCTGTAAAGAATTGTTTTTATGAATTAGTATGCATATGTCTTAGTAGGATGCTCTATTTTAAACTTAGTGTTTTGTTGTTAGGCTAAATGTATGGATTTAGAATTTCTAGATATCTTTCCTCAAAGAATACTCTCACCAACAAAATGGAAGTGAACTAGGCCTTTTCAATCTCAAATCAAGGTGGCTAGTCTTCATACTCTTCCCTCTCACATAAATATTAAAATGTTATTTTCAAGCCCAAAAATAATATGCTCATATATTTGTTTATTTTTAACATATTTTAAATAAACATATAATGTATTATTAGTCCCAGAGCTACAGGTGTGTGAATCGTCAGTCTTACACATTTCACAGCACTCACCATAGCACATAACCTCCCCAATGTCCTTAACCTAACTGCCCTCTCCCTACCCGCCTTCCCAGACAACCCTCAATTTGTTTTGTGAGATTAAGAGTCTCTTATGGTTTGTCTCCCTCCCGATCCCATCTTGTTTCACTTTTTCCTTCCCTACCCCCCAAACCCACCACTTTGCCTCTCAAATTCCTCATATCAGGGAGATCATATGATAGCTGTCTTTCTCTGATTGACTTATTTTACTAAGCATAATACCTTCTAGTTCCATCCATGTCATTTCAAGGGCAAGATTTCATTTCTTTTATATAGATATAGATATAGACATATATATGTCTATACATACATAGATATATCTATAGACATATCTATCTATATATCTATATCTATATCTATATCTATATCTATATCTATATCTATATCTATATCACATGTCCTTTATCCATTCATCTGTTGATGGACAGGCTCTTTCCATAGTTTGGCTATTGTGGACATTGCTGCTATAAACATTCGGATGCACATGCCCCTTCGGATCACCACATTTGGAACTTTAAGGTAAATACCCAGTAGTGCGATTGATGGGTCATAGGGTAGTTCTATTTTGAAATTTTGAGGAAACTTTATGCTGTTTTCCAGAGTGACTGCAACAGGTTGCATTCCCACCAACAGTGTAGGAGGGTTCCTCTTTTTCTGCAACCTCGCCAGCACCTGTCCTTTCCTGATTTGTTAATTTTAGGCATTCTGACTTGTGTGAGGTGATTTCTCATTGCGGTTTTGATTTGTATTTTCCTGATGCCAAGTGATGTGGAGCACTTTTTCATGTGTCTGTTGGCCGTCTAGATGTCTTCTTTGCAGAAATGTCTGTTCATGTCCTCTGCCCATTTCTTGATTGGATTATTTGTTCTTTGGCTGTTGAGTTTGATAAGTTCTTTTTAGATTTTGGATCCTAGCCCTTTATCTGATATGTCATTTGTGAATATCTTCTCCCATTCTGTCAGTTGTCTTTTGGTTTTGTTGACTGTTTCCTTTGCTGTGCAAAAGCTTTTGATCTTGATGAAGTCCCAATAGTTCGCTTTTGCCCTTGTTTTCCTTGCCTTTGGCGATGTTTCTAGGAAGAAGTTGCTGCAGCTGACATCAAAGAGGTTGCTTCCTGTGTCATCTTCAAGGATTTTGATGGACATTGAGGTCTTTCATCCATTTTGAGTCTATTTTTGTGTGTGGTATAAGGAAATGGTCCAGTTTCATTTTTCTGCAATTGGCTTTCCAATTTTCCCAACACCATTTGTTGAAGAGACTGTCTTCTTTCCATTGGACATTCTTTCCTGCTTTGTCAAAGATTAGTTGACCATTTATCTATATGTCTGTTCTTGTGCCTGTACCATACTGTGTGGATGATGACAGCTTTGTAATAGAGCTTGAAGTCTGGAAATGTGATGCCACCAACTTTGGCTTTTTTTTTTTTAACATTCCTCTGGTTATGAAAGGTCTTTCCTGTCTCCATATAAATTTTTGGATTATTTGGTTCATTTCCTTGGAAAAAATATGGTATTTTAATAAGGATTGCATTAAATGTGTAGATTTTTTATGTAGCATAGACATTTCCACATTATTTGTTCTCCCAATCCATGAGAATGAAACATTTTTCCATTTTGCTGTGTCTTCCTCAATTTCTTTCATGACTACTTTATAGTTTTCTGAGTATAGACACTTTGCATCTTTGGTTAGGTTTATTCCTAGGAATCTTACGGTTTGGGATGCAATTATAAATGGGATTGACTCCTTAATTTCTCTTTCTTCTGTCTTGATCTTGGTGTATAGAAATGTAACTGATTTCTGTGCATTGATTTTATATCCTGACACTTTACTGAATTCCTGTACAAGTCCTCACAGATTTGGAATGGAGTATTTTGGGTTTTCCACATAGAGTATTATATCTTCTACAAAGAGTGATGGTTTGATTTCTTCTTTGCTCATTTGGATGACTTTAATTTCTTATTGCTGTCTGATTGCTGAGGGTAGGACTTCTAGTATTATGTTGAATAACAGCGATAACAGTGGTGATAATGGACATCGTTGCCGTGTTCCTGACCTTAGCGGGAAACTCTCAGTTTTTCTCCATTGAGATGATATTCGCTGTGAGTTTTTCATAGATGGCTTTGATGATATTGAGGTAGTTACCCTCTACAACTCCCCATATTTTGAGGAGTTTTGACTAAGAAAAGATGTTGTACTTTGTCAAATGCTTTTTCAGCATCTATTGAAAGTATCATATGGTTCATGTTCTTTCCTTTATTTATGTATTGCATCACATTGATTGATTTGTGGATGTTGAACCATCCTGGCAGCCCTGGAATAAATCCGACTTGGTTGTGGTGACTAATCCTTTTAATGCACTCTTGGATCCTATTGGCTAGTATTTTGGTGAGAATTTTCACATCTGTGTTCATCAAGGATATTGGTCTGTAATTCTTTTTTGATGGGATCCTTGTCTTGTTTGGATTAAGGTAATGCTGGCCTCATAAAATGGGTTTGGAAGTTTTCCTTCCATTTTTGGGGGGAACATTTTCAGGAGAATATGTATCAATTCTTCCTTAAATGTTTGGTAGAATTCCCCTGGGAAGCCATCTGGCCCTGGGCTCTTGTTGGTTTGGAGATTTTTGATGACTACTTCAATCTCCTTACTGGTTATGGGTCTGTTCAGGTTTCTGTTTCTTCCTGGTTCAGTTGTGGTAATTGATACATCTCAAGGAATGCATCCATTTCTTCCAGATACGTATATTTCTTCCAGGACGTATATTTGCTCATAATATGTTCTTATAATTGTTCGAATTTCTTTGGTGATGCTGTGATCTCTCCCCTTTCATTGGTGCTTTTATTTATTTTGGTCCTTTCTCTTTCTCTTTGATAAGTCTGGCCAGGGATTTATCAATCATATTCATTCTTTCAAAGAAGTAACTCTTAGTTTCGTTGATTCCTTCTACTTTTTATTTTTTTGTTTCCATTTCATTGATTTCTGCTCTGATCTTTATTATTTCTCTTCTCTGGCTGGGTTTAGGTTTTCTCTGCTGTTCTTTCTCCAGCTCCTGTAAGTTTAGGTTTAGGATGTGTATTTGAAACCTTACTTATTTCTTGAGAAATGATTATATTGCTATTTATTTCTCTCTCAGGACTGTCTTTGCGGTGTCCCACAGATTTTGAACAGTTATGTTTTCATTATCATTTGTTTCCATGAATTTTTTCAATTCTTTAATTTCCTGGTTGACCCATTCATCCTTAAATAGGATGCTCTTTAGCCTGCATGTGTTTGGGTTCTTTCCAACTTTCCACTTGTAATTGAGTTCTAGCTTCATAACATTGTGGTCTGAAAATATGCAGCGAATGACCCCAATCCTTTCGTAATGATTGAGACCTGATTTGTGACCCAGGATGTGATCTATTCTGGAGAATGTTACATGTGCGCTAGAGAAGAATGTGTATTCTGTTGCTTTGGGATGGAATGTTCTAAATAGATCTGTGATGTCCATCTAGTCTAGTGTGTCATTTAAGGCCTTTACTTCCTTGTTGAACTTTTGCTTGGATGACCTGTTCATTTCAGCGAGGGGAGTGTTACAGTCCCCTACTATTATAGTATTATTGTTGATGTGTTTCTTTGATTGTGTTGTTAATTGGTTTATATAGTTGACCGCTCCCATGTTAGGGGTATAGATATTTAAAATTGTTAGATATTTTTGTTGGACAGACCTGTTGAGTATGATATAGTGTCCTTTCTCATCTCTTCTTATAGTCTTTGGCTTAAAATCTAAATGATCTGATATATGGATTGCCACCCCCAGCTTTCTTGTGATGTTTATTAGCATGGCAAGTTGTTTTCTACCCCCTCACTTTAAATCTGGAGGTGTTTGTGGGTCTAAAATGAGTTTACTGTAGATCACATATTGATGTGTTTTGTTTTTGTAACCATTCTGATACCCTGTGTCTTTTGATTTGGGAGTTTAGCCCATTTACATTCAGGGTAACTATTGAAAGGGTACATTCAGCATAATATTGAAAGATGAATTTAGTGCCATTGTAATGCCTGTAAGGTGACTGTTACTGTATATTGTCTCTGTTCCTTTCTGATATACTACTTCTAGGCTCTCTCTTTGCATAGAGGACCCATTTCAATATTTCCTGTAGGGTTGGTTTGGTGTTTACAAATTCTTTTAGTTTTTGTTTGTCCTGGAAGCTTTTGTCTCTCCTTCTATTTTCAATGATAGCCTAGCTGGATATAGTATTCTTGGCTGCAAGTTTTCCTCATTTAGTGTTCTGAATATACCATGCCAGTTCTTTCTGGCCTGCCAGGCTCTGTGGGTAAGTCTGCTGCCAAAATATTATTTATACCATTGTATGTTACAGACTTCTTGTCCCAAGCTGCTTTCAGGATTTTCTCTTTGTCACTAAGACTTGTAAGTTCTATTACTAGTTGACAGGGTGTGGTCCTATTTTTATTGACTTAGAGATGGGTTCTCTCTGCTTCTTGGATTTGATGTTTGTTCCCTCTGCCATATTAAGGAAATTCTCTATAATTCTCTCCAATATGCCTTCTGTCCCCTGTCTCTTCTTCTTCTGGAATCTCAATTATTCTAATTTTTTTTATCTTATGGTATCACTTATCTCTCGAATTCTCCCCTCATAGTCCAGTACTTGTTTGTTTCTCTCTCTCTTTTTAAATATTTTATTCATTCATTTGACAGACAGAGATCACAAGTAGGCAGAGAGGCAGGCAGAGAGAGAG
>PJEN01027675.1:0-12789 GCA_004024605.1 Pteronura brasiliensis | reverse complement strand
ACCCTATGACCCAGCAATTGCACTACTGGGTATTTACCCTAAGGATACAAACGTAGTGATCCGAAGGGGCACGTGCACCCGAATGTTTATAGCAGCAATGTCTACAATAGCCAAACTATGGAAAGAACCTAGATGTCCATCCACAGATGAATGGATAAAGAAGATGTGGTATATATACACAATGGAATACTATGCAGCCGTCAAAAGAAATGAAATCTTGCCATTTGCGACGACGTGGATGGAACTAGAGGGTATCATGCTTAGCAAAATAAGTCAATCGGAGAAAGACAATTATCATATGATCTCCGTGATATGAGGGAGAGGCGATGCAACATGGGGGGTTAAGGGGGTAGGAGAGGAGTACATGAAACAAGATGGGATTGGGAGGGAGACAAACCATAAGTGACTCTTAATCTCACAAAACAAACTGAGGGTTTCTGGGGGGAGGGGGGTTGGGAGAGGGGGTTGGGGTTATGAGCATTGGGGAGGGTATGTGCTATGGCGAGTGCTGTGAAGTGTGTAAACCTGGCGATTCACAGACCTCTACTCCTGGTGATTAAAATATATGTTTATATAAAAAAATAAAATTATTTAATTAAAAAAAAAAAGAAAATTAAGTGATTTATAGATTTGTGTATTCATAGAAATGTCAAGCGAAAATGAACTTAGAAATGATCCAGCTCAGCTTTTTTGGGGAGTGGAGCTGGAAGGGGTGATGAGGAATGGCGGTATACAAAAGATGGTGATTATCTCTAAGTCGCTTAGCTAGTACTAGGGCTATGACACCAAATAAAGTCTTCTGACTTTTCGTCTTGTGTTAAGAAACCCTAGAACATTCTGGAAATGTTCTGGGAAATCTCTAATTGAATTAGAGGCCTACACATCAGGTGATGTGTTTTAATCATTCTAATTGTAACTAAATTTGATTCCTTTGAGCTTGTTTAAAACTAAGTGTCCATTAATTTTAGGGACTTCCTGAAGAACTGTGATCCTGTTAGTTAGAGTACTGATCTGGTGAGTGATAGGGAACACGCAAATTCCCCATGTTGCTTAAACATGTTGAATAAATTACAATTGTCAAGATGTTCCTTGACTTCCTGGAGAGCTCCTAAGGGATGCCCACAAGATTACCTTGGCTGTGATTAAAGGAAGCTCTATACCTTCTAAATGGGAGGAGCTTCGGAGTAACAATCTGGTTGAGGGTGTCTAGGGAACATCCTTTCAAGAGGTATTGGAAGGTATAGGAAGCCACCCCTTCCTACTTGTTCTGCTGCAATAAATATCAGTGGCTTTAATCCAGGGTCTCACTGGGTGTTGAACCCAAGAGTCAGTTAGGATTCTAGTCTAAGCAGTAGCTGCAGCATTTCTTCAGGAATAAATTTTATTAACATTTTATTTGCACAGAATAATATGACCATACTTCTTCACAAAATAAATGTAAACTATTATTAAATCACCTTTTATTAGTACATGTATAAAATAGTTTTTTTCTTTTAAGATTTTATTTATTTATTTATTTAAGAGAGAATGAGAGAGAACATGAGAGTGGAGGGGGTCAGAGGGAGAAGCAAACTCCCTGCTGAGCAGGGAGCCTGATGCAAGACTCAGTCCTGGGACTTTGGGATCATGACCCGAGCTGAAGGTAGTTCCTTAACCGCCTAGGCGCCCCAAAAAAGTTTAATTGTTTTCTTTAGAAAGTGTTTCACTCTCATTTGAATCCAGAGAAATGAGAAGCAGAGTTTCTGGATGGGATTCCATCAATATATATAGGTTGCTTTGTATGGGGTTAGTGGAGATCAAAATTGCTTCTTGTAGGAAGTTTTATCACAGCAATAAGAAAAAGGAGATGTGATATACAGTTAGCATTTAAAAAGCACTGGATGAAAGCCTGAAATAAAGTGTTTGCACATTTTTTAGGCCAGGTCATCTATATGACAAACTTTTCAGAGGTGATAGGAATGGAAGTGATCTCAAGTTAGAGGCTGAGGGGAGATGGTTTGTTTTAGTATTCTTGGGCTTGGCAGAGTATATGGTATGGGGCTCAGAGCCAATCTATGAAGGCTCTAGAAATTTTTTTTATAAAGGGGGTTTTAGTTAAAATTCATGTCTTTAAGTATTATTATATTCAGTTAACAAGCAACGCACACCTACTTCACCATGAGGAGCTATTTTCGAGGGCAAATATACCCACTGCAGGTGACCTCTCAGCCTAAATATATCTTTTCTTCTATACATTTACAATACCATCTGTAAAACAAAATTTTTCCTCCTTTTCTTTTTCTTGATTTACCTTTAAAAATAAGTGCCCTGAGGTTCCAAATACTCAATGATAAATGAGGTTGGATTACAGATGTGCATTCTTTGCTAAAGTTGAAGTGTCTTGTCAGAGTTTTCTATGGAATATCTGACATCAGTATTTAAGGAAACTTAGGAATATGCCTTCTGTTATTTTTAGAGATGTAGCAAGGATTTCTTTGAAAGAAACTTTCCATAGACACTGACACTGAAGTTGCAGTAACTTTGAAAGCAAGAAATGAAAAATGTTCAGAAGAGAAAACAATAGCCAAATAAGAAAAACAAGTTTTAGGGGATTCGTTGGCATCAAAAAGAATTTATTATCTCATTAGTAATCGTGTAAGTAAAAATTAAAAGCAGTTTTTGGCTCACTACTATGATAAAGGCAAAAACAAAATGCTGCTCATTGTTATTGAGGGAAATGGGCAGTCTTAAAACATCTAATGGGAATTTGGCAGTACTTAAAAAAGGCTTTAGAAATGTGCCTAATTTTAGACTCAGAAAGGCTTCTTAGAGGAATTTTAGGGAGTTGTCCTAAAGAAATAAAGATGTGTGAAGATTTTCGTTATAGTTTCTTTATATTATTGAACAAATATAAATAATCTGCTTGTCCTGTAGTAGAGATTGACTACATAAACTCTGATATAATACATACAATACAAAATGAAATTCTACTAAAATATTAAAATTATGGGGATGATTATTGACATAGAAAGACATTTATATAATTAATGATAAAACAAGTTTAAAAAAGTAGTATAAATTAGGGGTGCCTGGGTGGCTCAGTTGGTTAAGTGTCTGCCTTCCACTCAGGTTGTGATCTTGGGGGCCTGGGATCGAGCCCTTTGTCAGGGTCCCTGCTGGGTAGGGAGTCTGCTTCTCCCTTCCCTTCTGCCCCTCCCCCCGCTTATGCTCTTTCTCAAATAAATAAAATCTTTAAAAAAAAGTAGTCTGAATGAATAAAAATGTCTAGTAGGATATACAAGTGGTTTTCTTTTTTTTAAGTAAGCTATGGATTTTATTCTGTTTTCTGTTTCCTTGGTGTTAGTCGTGATCTCTCCCTTTTCATTCATAATTTTATTAATTTGGGTCCTCTCTCTTTTCTTTTGGACTAGTTTGGCCAGTGGTTTATTGATCTTATTGATTCTTTCAAAAAACCAGCTTCTAGTTTCGTTGATGTGTTCTACTGTATTTCTAGTATCTATCTCATTGATCTCTGCTCTGATCTTGATTATTTCCCTTCTTATGTGTGGGGTTGGCTTAATTTGTTATTAATTCTCCAGTTCTTTAAGGTGTAAAGAGAGCTGGTGTATTCGGATTTTTTCAAGTTTTTTGAGGGAGGCTTGGATGGCTATATATTTCCCCCTTAGGACCACCTTCGCTGTATCCCATAGGTTTTGGACTGAAGTGTCTTCATTCTCATTGGTTTCCATGAATTGTTTAAGGTCTCCTTTGATTTCCTGGTTGATCTAGACATTCTTAAGCAAGGTGGTCTTTAGCTTCCAAGTGTTTGAATTCCTTCCAAACTTCTTCTTGTGATTGAGTTCCGGTTTCAAAGCATGGTGGTCTGAGAATGTGCAGGGAATAATCTCAGTCTTTTGGCATTGGTTGAGCCCTGATTTGTGACCCAGTATGTGGTCTATTCTGGAGAAATTTCCATGTGCACTTGAGAAGAATGAGTATTTTATTCTGATTTCACCAGATTTTCTGCTACTGTCCCTTTTCCTTTTGCAGAACACAAACCAGGATATCACATTACATTTAGTTATCATGTCTGCTTAGTCCCTTCCCGTCTGTGACAGTTTCTCAGTCTTTTCCAATTTCTCATGACCTTGACACTTTTGCAGCATAGTGGCCAAATGTTTTTTAGGCGTCTCTCAATTTTGATTTGTCTGATGTACTTCTCATTAGACTGGGATTTTGAGTTTTGGGGAAGAAGACCACAGAGGTCAAGTGCCATTCTCATCTCATTCTGTCAGGAGGTACATGACAACAACCTGACTTATTACTGGAGATCACAACTGTGATTGCTGGGTTTAAGGCGGCATCAACCTGGGTTTCTCAAAGAGCCCAAGCTCTTAATATTTTCCCTGTAATGCAGAGCCATAAGTTCTTACCTTAGGAACAGATGTTCTCTAATCACTTGATTGGTAGGAACTGAGCAAGCTAAATTTTCTTGATAAAATTTCTTAGACAAGAGGGTTCTAGTAACAGGAGAGGAATGGGCAGCCACCCTGTATGATATTGCTTTCCCGGAAATGTGGCCACTGGACTCATTCCTGACTCCTATCAGTTCTTCCTGTGCCCAGAACTGCACTTTTGTTCCCTCTCTGAGAAAAATTATGAAAATCTGCTTCTAACATTACCTCTCAGAAGTCTAACAATACTGAGTTAAGAAAGATAATAGAATTTGATATATATTTTTTTGCACACCAAAAGTTAATTTCCTCAATTTTCAGAGAACTGTTATAAATGTCTAACCAACAATAGGCAAGTGATACATTAAGATAATTCATGACAAAGGAAATATGAATGTCTTTTAAACATTTGAAATAATGCTCAGGTTCTTAGTAGGATAAATGTAAGTCAAAATTGTAATGATAATATTTAAAAATTATTTGAATAGGAAAGACCAGAATGCCTTGTTGCAAACTGTGTTGACAAGGGTTTGGGAAAACAGACACTTCCCATTGTTTATGTTAAAGTAAATTGGTTCAACTGTTATTGAGAGCAATTAGACATTATGTTTCACAAAAAGAAATATACTTTTTTGACTTAGTAATTCCACTTTTATGTTATGTTTTTAGTATGTATCATATTTATATATGCTGGCATTGTATAAGATTTATATATATATATACACACATATATATGTATATATAAATCTTTGTAGCAGGAGATTAGTTAAATAAATTGTTTCATCAGGATACAGTGAATAGCTAAGAACTTTATGTGTACTAATAAAGGAAGATCTCTATAATATAATATTTTAGGTTAAAGCCAAAAAGGAAAACATAGAGCAGAAGGACAGATATGCTGCTGTTTTTTTAAGGCTAAATATTTTATGTGCTGTTTAATATGCTTAAGCTCTTTCTGGTAGGATATATATGAAACTAGTAACAGTGGTTCTATCTCCAGAAGGGTATTGGATGGCTAGAGTCAGAGATGAACGGAGTCTTATTTTTCACTGTGTACCATTTTGTGCCTTTTGAATTTTATACCATGTATATGTATAGCCTATTAAAAGAAAACAAATTAAAAAAAAAAACAACATTTCTATAAAACAACAACTGTACCAGCTCTTTTTTAAAAGATTTTATTTATTTAAGAGAGAGAAAGAGAGCAATCTTCTCTTGCTTTGGTATACTTGGCTTATAAACAGTTGATAAGACCTTTATATGCTCCCCAAGACAAGGAAATGACTGTTTCACAGTGTTTCCAAGGGTCTCATGTCCTATGTGAAGCATTTCTTAGACATTCTTCTGTAATATGTTCCCAATATTCAGATATTTGTTCATCTTTCTTAGTTGGATGCCTAATCCTAGTGATGTCCACTTTGTGATGAATCTTGCTCCCAAACTTTCTTTTCTCTCAGCACAGTTCCTTTTCTGCAGAGCATACATTACTTAGATACAGAGATAGAGTTATAAATATACAACTTTACACATATAAATATATAAATTTATAAGTATTCATAAATATGTAAATTCATAAGTTAAAACTATTTGTATTCAGATGGACAAGGGTTAGAATTCTTTTTTGTCTCTGACTAAACTATAAACTTACTAAAACCCAGACAAGTTATGGAATCTCCTTGAACTTCAGATACTTAACTCTGCTGAAGTCTGAGGATTAAATGATATAAAATATTTAAGTTGTCTAACATTCTCTGGCAGAGAGTACCTAATAAATTCATGCCTATTTTTTTATTTTAGGGCTTTTTTGTTTCTGTTTTTGAGGGTTTTTTTTTTTTTTTCCTAATATTCAAGGTGCAGTAGTTTGCATTCACTCAGGAGACAGAAACCATGTAACATGTAGTAAAGTTAATATAAAAGACATAAACTTAATATAAAAGACAGAAACCATGTAACATGTAGTAAAGTTATTATAAAGAATTATTGATGGGTGCCTGGGTGGCTCAGTGGGTTAAAGCCTCTGCCTTCGGCTCGGGTCATGATCTCGGGGTCTTGGGAGAGAGCCCTGCGTCAGGCTCTCTGCTTGGCGGGGAGCCTGCTTCCTCCTCTCTCTCTCTCTGCCTGCCTATTTGCTTGCTTGTGATCTCTGTCTGTCAAATAAGTAAATAAAATATTAAAAAAAAAAAAGAATTATTGGCACACCTGGGTACCTCAGTCAGTTAAGCATCTGCCTTCAGCTCATGTCATGATTCCAGGGTCCTGGGATTGAGTCCTACATCGGGCTCCCTGCTCAGCAGGGAGCTTGCTTCTCCCTCTGCCTGCTGTTCTCCCTGCTTGTGTGTGCTCTCTTTCTCTCTCTGACAAGTAAATAAACAAAATATTAAAAAAATATAAAGAATTATTAACTCTGGTAGAAGCAGCTTTGGGATGTAAAGAAACTCTGTATGTTATCCTAGGGTTGAGGGAGAGTAACCAAAGAAGGACACACTTGGAAGAGGCTTCCTCCTTGTTGGAGAAGATGTCATTCTGGACTCTGGGTAGTAGAGATGTTTACTGGTTTAGCCAGGTCTGGGCTTGTCTGCAGTTCCTGGGCAAGCATTGGGCCCGGGGAAGCAGACAGGCCAGCAGGTGATCAGCAGTTGGTGATGTGGCTGGACAGTAAGGCTAGTGTCAGCCAGAATAGAAGGCCTTTAGAGTATGCAGGCTTTCACAAGTGTGGGGTTCGATGCACTTGGGTTGTGACCCTCCAGGCTTCCATATCGTCCCGAAGCTCGGAGGGCAAAGGCCTTCAGAGTAAACGGTGTGTGTGTGTGTGTGTGTGTGTGTGTGTGTTGGCTGAGGTGGAGTAGTGTGTGTGTGTGTGTGTGTGTGTGTGTGTTGGGGGGTTGTCTGGTTTCTATGTCTGTAGGACCGAGGAAAGGTTATTGGTATTTGTAGGTTGCAAGGCCGTAGAGGGACTAAGTTCTAGGTCAATGACTGGGACACCCTCAGCAGGATGTTTCTACCCTCAAAAGGCTGACCCCCTGGCCTATACAAGAAATTTTGGAAATCTCCATCCTCTTGTGATGTCTTTCTAATGCCTCCTATTGAGAAAGCTGATCTTTGTGCTCACTTTAAAGGAAAAGGTTTCCAGGAATTCCCTAGTTTATCACAGAGCATATAATGAAGGGTCCATTTGAAGCTGAGAAATAATAAATTGATAACCGTCATATCAGCTATACTATAAAACCAGTTAATTATGTCTTATTAGGATGTAATTTTTTTTCCCCATCATATTTTATCTGAAAAAGTGACAGGCTTTCCTTATAGAGAGTGATATTTTCCGATGATTAACCAGGAATACAGCTTCACTTTGTAATAGCTGAGTCAAATCCAAGTTTTATTTATGGAATTTAGATGTGGTTAGCACCATTTTGTGTGTTGGTTTATTCCAAAGAAAAAAGAAATGACACTCTGCAAGGTTTGAACATCAAGAATGCATTTGAATTATCCAGATCGTCTTTCAGTGGGCTTTAAGTTTTTTTAAACTATATCGGTTGCTTTTTTGTCTCTCTATTAAGCTCTACTAATAAATTCTACAGTTACTCCCTTGGCAGTGAGCAGACATGCTCCCATAGCAGGCTGTAACACTTTAACACTTTGCCATGGTCTTAGATTTCTATTCCTTTTAAGCACATGGTCTTATTTCTTTATGCTTTGGAGAGAGTATCTGGTCTTTTTTCTTAGCCTGACTCTAATTTTCCCCTATTGCTGTGAGAAAGGTATCTTAAAGATTTGAACACGTCCACTGCTCATCAGAGTATGCCAAGGCCAATCAGTGAAGTTTGAATCTTAGGTTTCTCTTCCTGTTAAAGGTACAGGGAATATTTACAGCCTCTGGGAGTCCATCTAGTGGGAGGTATCTGTACCTTTTCATTCTTTGCTGGACTCATTTTCCTGTCCCTTTTTGTCCATAGCTAGGAGTCACCTCCTGGGCACAATTTGACTTCGTCAGCCCAGGAGGTGACCTCTCACCCTCTCTCTTTCACTGTGGAGGCTACACAAGGTTGCTGTGAAATAGAATACTGGATTTGAATTCCTGGACCTGCCACCTATTAATTATCCTGTTTCCGTAAACTGAGGAACAGTTTATGCATGCAAAAATGGTTTGCCAAATTGTAAAAATTAAATTATAAAAATGCAATACAGGGATACTGGATGATACTATTGAGAATGATACTGATGGTCTTGAGGGTTAGGATGTTTATGGATACAGTGAGCAAGCCCCTTCTAGGTCAAAATTTTCTAGACATATTCCACATTAAACCTTTATTTTCTGCTTCCAGGGAAGAATAGTTCAGACTTTCTTTTGGCAATTCTGCCCTGCTGCTCCTTTTTTTTTTTTTTTTTTTTTTTTTTTTTTTTTTTTTTTTTTTTTTTTTTTTTTTTTTTTTTTTTTTTTGATATATGCTATGTCATCTGTGTTTTTTTCTGGGACCTACGTAAAGCAGGAGATAATACAATTTTAGGACAGCTGGTTTCTGGGTCAATTTTGATGTCTCATATCTAGTAAGTTTCCAATTTAATAAGACAGAGTGAAATATGTTTATATTGATTTTTAAAAGACAGAGCAAAATGAGAAGAATTATAATTTAATAGATCCAAGAAGTATTGGAAGAGGAAAACTACAAGTAGCTAGTTTAAAGTGACATTGATTCCCACTGAGATGAAAACAAGGGATGTAAATATATTTGAGAACACCCCATTTTTGTATTGACCAAAGGGTTATAAACTTTTCGTTGTCATAAATGGGTTTCATAGCAGACTTTTCATGTGTAATTCTATATAAGGTCAATAATTCTGTCTTTTGTGAGCAAAGACTTATTTATCAAGCCCCTACTTTGTGCAAAATACTGAGGTTGGTGTTTTAATCTCCACTTATATTTGGAGTAGACATAATTATGCCTGATTTCTAAATGAGTACATAGAAATGCAGGTTAGTACTTTGTGCAAGGGTGAAATATCTACAAAGATTACATTCCCAGATCAGTATTTGGTCCTGCTTCTCTTAACCCTGTCCGTCTTTAGATATAAGAAACAGGGATTCTGAACATAAAACAACATGGGTAGAAACAATATGATAAATTAAATGAGAAGAAACTGCCTTCATAAGATAGTAATTCTCAAGCCAAAGGAAATTCTTTTCTTTTTCAAGGAAAATTTAACTTATGGAACTGCAGTGTTGACTAACATTATTTTGATGTTACAAATGCACAATGATGACGCGAGGTATAAATTTGTTTATGTTTATGGTTCTCATTCCACTTAAAACCAAACCAAATGTATAAATTAAGTACTAACAAAATGAAAAACCAATGGCACCCAATTTAAAAGTACTGTATAATGTGTTAGATTGTATTTTTGGCAATCTAGTTGCTATTTGAAATGAGAGTATGATAGCAACATGTAAGGCTCATGCATGTACTTGTATGTTCATAGTACCTACATGGTTTTTATTGGGTCAGTTCTCTCATCACTTTGTTTTGTTTGACGTTTGTGACACTTCTATTTTGTATGTTCCGATGTTACTTTTCCTTCTCTTTTTTTTTTTTTTAATTTTTTTTTTAATTTTATTTATTTATTTGACAGACAGAGATCACAAGTAGGCAGAGAGGCAGGCAGAGAGAGAGGAGGAAGCAGGCCCCCTGCTGAGCAGAGAGCCCGATGCGGGGCTCGATCCCAGGACCCTGGGATCATGACCTGAGCCGAAGGCAGAGGCTTAACCCACTGAGCCACCCAGGTGCCCCTTCCTTCTCTTTTTAATCAATGCATTAGTTTATATATTCAGCACAGGTCTATTCTTAATTTTTTTTTTCATAATAGTACATGTGTATAGCTTTAAAGTTCAGAGGAATTATAAGGATTACAACAGAAATGCAGCTTCTATTATCCCTTCACCTCCTGACCCCAGTTCCAAATCACGTTCAACTGTATTTCAGCTGTCTTTATCTTGATACTTACCCCTGTGGTAGGGACAGTAAGCTGCCTGTATAACTTCCATCCTCCTCCTCTTTTGTTAACTAATGAAATCTCAGTTTTGTTAAAGTTGACAATATGTCCAACTAAAAAAACTACATTTCCCAGTTTCACTTGCAAAAAAAGCACGATCATCACGTTGTCAGATTAGTTTTAAAATTTGCTTAGAATGCTCTTTTTTTGCTTTCTCTTCTTCCTTCTTTCTCCAGCCTGGGAGGCAGATGTGTTGGCTACAGCTTCAGTAGTTACTTTGTGATTGACCTGAGAGAAAGGCTACATACAGAATCACGGAAATCTTGGTTCTGACATTGAGCCACCGTCCATGGCTGGACTGACTGCTTCTGTATTTCTTGTTATGTGAACAACAACAAAAACAAAATCCTATTTTTTTAAGCCACTATTGATTGCAGAAGAATTACATCTTAATCAATTAATAGATAATTAAATCTATTTCTAAATATATTAATCATTTCTAGATGTTTATTATGTCTTATCAGATTTAAACATTATTTAGCTCCCAATATGGAAGATGTAATGTTATTTTTCTGTTCAACCAAACTACATTAAGTTATTCAATTTTTTCATATATTTTTATATCACATTATTTGTTTATATTAATTTTCAGTAATTTAAAAAATGATTTAAAGAATAATAGCAGTTTTACTCAGTCCTCAGCTAAATAAGGTACTATGACCATATTTCTTAAACAATTTTCTGTTTTTCCTGGAAATAATTATTTTGTATAATTGATTCCTTCTTATTACATTTCTTATCACTAATTCTTCCCAGTGTCTCCAGTGGAGCATTATTTTCTATGTAGTCATGGAAGTAATCAGTTAGTTCAGATTTCTTTCCTGGAGACACCCCTTTTGGAGGACTCCCATCTTTCTGTCTCACTCTGGACTGGCTGCCTGCTAGCTTCCTCACATGATCTTGCACACTCTTTCTCCCTTGCTTTGGTGAAAAACATCCTTCAGTCGCTTACTGAGACAGGGCACAGGGAACTTTGCTGATTTGAAGATATCTTTATCCTTAATCTCACACCATTTAATGGTTATATAGATTTAATTCCAAACTGAACAAAGAATGGTTTTATTTAGATTTGAAGGCATTTCCACAGATTTTGAGTATTTAGGTTTGCTTTTAGGAAGTCTGTATACCTTTAAAGATAAAGATAAAGATAATAATCCAATAATCCAATAATCCAATGTAATCCAACTCCTCACTTGGATTGTCCACATTTCCAATCCTATCATATGCAGCTTTTTTCTAATTGTTTGTGACCCTTTGAAATGTTCTAATATTCTTACACACTTTTTTCTTTTGTTGTCTGTTTATTTTCCTTTCTGGGGTTTCTTATTTTCCTCATGTTTGGATGTTTTGGTTGACTTTCCCCACTCTTTTAGCTCCCAAGATATCTTTAAAGTTTTTTTTTAATCTTCCTTTAAATAAAATACTATTCTTATTACATACAGTGTATTGGTTATTTCCAGAATTTGCGTGGAAAAAAAACATAGCCTCTGTGAACCTTGCTGTATAAGTATTTGTATAAACATAAATATATGCTTTTATTTATCTTGGATAAATACGTAGGAGTAGAGTGGCTGGGTCGTATCATAGTTATGGTTATCTTTTTAAGAAATAATGTCAAACTGTTTTCAAAAGTAGTTGTACCAATTTATATTCTTTGAAGAGTACTTCAGGAACATTTCTCTTGTGTCAAGTCTCCAAATCTTTTCACAGTCTATTGATTCTTGATGCTCTTCTCCCAGATCAAAACAAACAAACAAAACACTGCACAAAATTGTTTAAATTCCCTAGTACTTGATTTCTGTCTATGGCAAATTGACTTTCTCTGGCTCAACAATCTATATTGTGGCTTAATAGTTTATCTTTGGGCACATAACCTCTTAGTGACTGCTAATTCCAAATTTTCTAAATATGCTGTATTAGGTCCCTCATGAAATGAAACTTCATTTTTTTTTTTTTTTAGAATTTGTAAGTGCTTTTATTTCAAATTCCGTTAGTTTATTTTTTATAATTTTTAAAATTTATTTTCAGCATAACAGTATTCGTTGTTTTTGCACCACACCCAGTGCTCCATGTAATCGGTGCCCTCTCCTATACCCACCACCTGGTTCCCCCAACCTCCCACCCCCCGCCCCTTCAAAACCCTCAGATTGTTTTTCAGAGTCCATAGTCTCTGATGGTTCACCTCCCCTTCCAGTTTCCCTCAACTCCCTTCTCTTCCCCATCTCCCCTTGTCCTCCATGCTATTTGTTATGCTCCACAAATAAGTGAAACCATATGATAATTGACTCTCTCTGCTTGACTTATTTCACTC
>PJEN01027674.1:0-12765 GCA_004024605.1 Pteronura brasiliensis | reverse complement strand
GACGTGGATGGAACTAGAGGGTATCATGCTTAGCGAAATAAGTCAATCGGAGAAAGACAACTATCATATGATCTCCCTGATATGAGGGAGAGGCGATGCAACATGGGGGGTTAAGGGGGTAGGAGAAGAGTAAATGAAACCAGATGGGATTGGGAGGGAGACAAACCATAAGTGACTCTTAATCTCACAAAACAAACTGAGGGTTTCTGGGGGGAGGGGGGTTGGGAGAGGGGGTTGGGGTTATGAACATTGGGGAGGGTATGTGCTATGGCGAGTGCTGTGAAGTGTGTAAACCTGGCCATTCACAGACCTGTACCCCTGGGGATTAAAATATATATTTTTAAAAAAATAAAATTATTAAAAAAAAAAAAAAGAATTGCTACTTAACTTTATTTTGACATCCATTTGCATGATAGCTATTTCCCCATCCCATCACTTTCAATCTGCAGGTCTAAAGTGAACATCTTATAGGCAACATACAGAATTTTTTTTTAAATCCATTTTGCCACCATAGGTTATTTGATTGGAACATTAGTCCCTTATATCCAAAGTAATTATTTAAAAAAAGTAATTATTGATAGATATGTATTCATTAGCATTTCATTACTGGTTTTGTGGTTGTTTCTGAAGATTTTCTCTGATCCTTTTTTGCCTTTCTCTTTTTCATGGTTGCTGATTTTCTTAGGGCTATATTAAAATGTCATTCTCTTTATTCTTTGCATATTTATTTGGGATTTTGATATATGGTTACCATTAGGTTTGTATATAATATCTTCTGCATATAGCAGTCTATATTGAGTTGATGGTTGTTAAATTTAAATCCATTCCTTTTCCCTTTCCTCGTCATGTTTTAGGCCTATGTGATTAATTTTACATCCTTTTTTTAAAGATTTTATCTATTTGTCAGAGAGAGAGAGAGAGAGTGCACAAGCAGGGGAGCAAAAGGCAGAGGGAGAATCAGACTCTCCACTGAGTAAGGATGCAGGACTAGATCCCAGGACCCTAAGATCATAACCTGAGGTGAAGGCAGATGATTAACTGACTGAGGCACCTACAAGTCCCAGTTTTACATCTTTTTGTGTGAGTGTTCCCTGAATATTTTCTTTAAAAAATATACATTTTACTGCTTTTGTGTTTCTTACCTTTATATTGTCACTTTTGGTCTCTTCTTTCCACTCAGAGTCTCCTTTAATATTTTTTTGAGGGCTGGTTTAGTGGTCATAAACTCCTTTAATTTTTGTCTGGGAAACTCTTTTTCTCTCTTCTTATTCTGAATGATAGCCATGCTGGTTAGAGTATTCTTGGCTGTAGGTGTTCCCCATTCAGCACTTTGAATATATCTTTCTATTCTGTTGCCAAGTTTCATTGGAAAAATATCCTGCTAGCCTTATGGGTTTTCCTTCATCAGTTACTGACTTCTTTTGTCTTCCTCTGGTCTTAAGGTTCTTTTCTTTATCACTGTATTTTGTGAACATAATTACAACATGTCCTGGTGTTGGATCTACTTTTTTTTTTTTTTTTTTTTTTTGGGAATTCTCTGTGCCTCCTGGGTAAGGATGTCTCTTTCCTTCCCCAGATTGGTAAAGTTCTCAGCTATTGTTTCTTCAAATACATTTTCTGCTCACTTTTCTCTTCTTCTGGGACTCCTATAATCTGAATGTTATTACATTTGATGGAGTCACTGAGTTCCATAAGTCCATTCTTATGTTGCATTATTCTTCTTTCTCTGTTTTGTTCAGTTTCATTATTTTCCATTATGTTGTCTTCTACATCACTAGTTCATTCCTCTACTTCTTTCGGCCTTGCATTCTTTGCATCAAGCCTGTCTCCAATTTAATCTGTTGTGCCCCTCATCTCTCACTGATTCTTTTTAACTCTTTTGTCTCTGCAGTAAGGGTCTCACAGATATCTTCTATTCTTTTCTCATACCTCAGAAGTATTCTTATGACGGTTGCTTTAAATTTGCCATTAGGCATGTTACTTCCATCTGTTTCACTTAGCTCTCTGGTCACAACCTTAACTTGTTCTTTCATTTGAGATGATCCCTGCATTTTGGCATTTGACTAAGTCTGTCTTCTTTTTTGTGTTAGAAAAGCCTGTTACATCCCCTGCTTCTTAAAGTAATGGCCTTATGTAGGAGAGGTCATGTAGGGCCCTGGGTTGGGCACTTCAGGCAGTGTCTCTCGTGTGTGCTGTGTGCTATCTGCTGTTGTTTTTGGCTGCTCTATCCTTCAGGCCAGTCACCTGCATAAACTTTCCTTAACTTCTCTGGGCAGTGTTGGGTCATTGGCCTGAATGTGGTGAGTTTTAGCAAGGCTCTGTTTCTATTTGTGATATAAGACCTCATACCACCTCTACCAGAACTAAGGCCCTGTACAAATCTCTGGTCAGGAGACATGGTGTGGGTAGGGGTTTGTGCTGGCTCTTGGGGAGGGGCCTGCCATGCTGGGACTGAGGCAAGGTTGACTGAGAAGGACAGTCCTACCAGACTGCAGGGGGTGGGACTTGGTGTAAGCAAATTAAGTAGTCAGTGTTGGCATTGTGTTGTTTCCCACAGGTGGCTCTATGTTTACACTGAGGGGCAGTAAGGGAAATGGCTCCAGCCAGCTCCTTCATTCCAGAGAGAGGCATTTCTATGAATGATGCCTCTCAGGGACAAGCTCTGAGAAAAGTGAATATTCTCTCCCCCTCACCTCCCGCCTTGTAGCCCATGTATTTTTTAGGTGGTCTGCCCCTGGGTTGTTTGCCTGCTTTCTTTCCAGGAGTAGGGCAGGACCCTCAGGGGTATCTCAGCCCAGATTGCTGAACTTTAAAGGCTCTAAGCCCTACCGGTTGTAGGAACTCAAATTCAACATCTCTCAATTTCTAAGCCAATGGCTGTGGGGAAATATTCTCCTTGTGCATACCCCTGTGTGTTCCTCTCTCTCTCACCTCTCTTTGCAACCAGAGCTTCCTTCTGTCCACAGTGATCCAGATCTGTTCCTTCCCTAAACCTCAGTTCTGCACTTCTTACTATCGTCAATGTGTCCTCTTCTTTCCCTATAGTTGTGGAGGTTTTTTTTGTTTGTTTGTTTTGTTTTCTGCCAGTCTTCAGGTTGATATCTGCAGTATTTAGGATGATTTGATATTTCTCCAGTTGTATTCATGGAATGAGTTGGAAGTTAGGGTTCTTTTACCCTGCTACCATTTTTTCCTTTGTTATTTTCTTTATAAAACTTTAACCCTTCCAATATTATTTCCACATAAATTGTTGCTTGTTTTATAAACCTCTGAGTTAAGTATTTTCTTTTCAAAGATATCCTATCAAAGCTGTTTGTTTGACAGGGATCATACTCACTTACCTAGTAAATTCAGTAAATATTGCTATATTATAATTTAAAATAGAATATTATTTTGAAGCAATTTGATAAAAGTCTAAGTTTTTTTCTTCAAAGTTAATTTCAGTGGATTTTTTTTCCTTTATTTATGTCTTTGTTTTTAATTTGTCAATATTAATTTCACTAAGCTATACCTCGATATTGATACTTCAGAAATGAATACACAGATTACGTAATTTTTTCACAATTTTTTTGTTTTACTTGTGATATATATACACATATATGTGTATGTATATATATATACATACACATATATGTATATATAATATTTTTGTTTGCTTTCTCTTTAGAGAATGAGTCACTTGTGTCTACCTCTCATATTTTCCATGTTTACTCTAATTACTTTATTGTTTCTTTCTCTTTTCTATTCCTTATTCCTGATTTTAACAAGGCCTACTTTTCCTGTATCTGATTGTATTTTTGGCAATGTCTATTTTCCATTTGGATTTACCCAGCATCCCCTTTATTTAGTTTTCTCTTATGTTATTGCTCAGCTTTGCCACATCTTTTTTCTTCTTCTGTCTAAAATCTTTGTATGTTGATTTTGAGATATATTGTTTCCCATTCTTTTTCTTCCATGAGTTTTCTTTTGTTGTTATTTGTTTATTTTGAATTGTTTGTTATCTGTCTTATTCCTGTCATATTTATTCACAAGCCTAAAGCTATGGTTATACAAAAGATTGAAAGGGGCCTTCATATTTTGGTCAAAAATGACTTAGGAGTGGAGAAGGGCCTGGGCAGAGAGGTGATGTGTGATATTAGGCAGTTTGTTTGTAGAATTATGCGTAAGAGCAAAGCTGCATCATCCTATCCAGCCTCATGGGGACTCTCAGCACTCAACATCAGGCCCATTAGTGGGCGAGGTCAGTGGTCACCAGGGAGGGTTCCTGTACTTAACAGGGACAGTTTTATTAGTGCATTTCCTTTCAGATGATGGAGGTTGTCAGCTATGCTGGTTATCTCCTCTACTTTGAAAAATTATAGCTTGCTTCTACTCAAGAAAGCTTAATATTAGTTTTTCTGCTCCCTGTGCCTTCAGAGTTCTGGTGATCTCTGCGCTTGCACAAGTCAGTTATTTTCATGTTGAGTGAAGGTCTATGTATCATTTGGCCCATTGGATCCATGCAAAAGCCTGAATGCTGGAAAGGAGATCAGCTCTTCTGCCATATTCTGGGTCACTATGAACAAGTTCTTTTTTAAACTTTTGCTTGTACAAATAATTTTATTTTTTTATTTTTTAAGCTTTTTTTCTGGCTTTATTGAAGTATAATTGATAAAAATTATATACCTAAGTTCTGCAACATAATTTTTTAAGGTTTACACTGTGATGCTTTAATTTATGTTTACATTGTGAAATTACCATAATTAAGTTAATTAACATATCTCCTCACATAGTTACCTTTTATTTTAAGGCAAGAACACATAAAATCTATTCTCTTAGGAAATTTTAAGTATACTGTAATCATCATGCTGTACATTGGATCCCCAGAACTTATTCATCCTATAACTGATAGTTTTTCTCTTTAACCAACATTTCCCCATTTCCCCTCATGTCTAGTTCCTGGAAGCGAGTATTCTACTCCCTGGTTCTGTGCATTTGTTATTGATTGATTGATTGATTCCACATGTAAGTGATATCATACAGTATTTGTCATTTTGTGTCTGGCTAATTTCACTTAGTATGTGACCTCCAAGTCATCCAAGTTGTCACAAATGGTAGGAATTCTTCTTTTTTATAGTGAATAATATCATATATATATATACATATATATATATAATTTTTTCTTATCCATTTTTTCATTGACAAGTATTTACATTATTTCCATATCTTGTCTACTGTGAATAATGTTGCAGTGAACATGGGAGTGCAGACACTTCTTTGAGATGATGATTTCCAACAGTTCAGAACTGTTGAGACCATTGACCTTATTGGACCTGAAAAATATGCTTGTATTATAATATATAATCTGGAAAAAAATAAAGATGGATAATAGATTTTTGTGGGATTTTTTTGTCTGTTTGTTTGTTTGCTTTTTGTTTGTGTGTGTGTGTGTTTAATTCATTCTCTGTACTGAAGATAGACATTATGGGAAATACAAACTTCTTCCTTTTTTTTTTTTTAATTTCTTTGGAAATTCAATGAATGTTGTACTCAATCTGACTCCACCGACCTTACGCTTAGTAGTTATTTCAAGCACATTATGTATATCTGTCTCCATGTAAATCTGTTTAATTTATTCATTTTCATATGTTATTGAACATAATAATTTCTTACTTTATCTGCATGATCTCTTTCCTCTTCACACCAACCCCTAAGACATAGATATCTTTATCTCCCAGTTCAGAGATAAGTAAAAACTAAGTGGTTTGGCAATCATTTTGCAGCAAGACATAGGCACACTGGGCTTAACTTCTGCTTTCTCTCTTCTACATTTTTTTTTCTCCTTTTGTGTGCATGTGTATTTTATTGAAAAGATCCCAAAGCTCTCTCAGGGCTGATAATCTGATGACATCTCAATCCAAAAGTTTATATTTATTTTATATCTATTTAGTTTTGTTATTTTTAGAAATTAAGAAAGATAGCAATATGTAAAAAAGTTAAGATATCTAATATGTAAAAAAGTTAAGAAAAAAGATTATAGAGATAAAATAGACTTAGAACAATGCCCAGAACAAAGACCTAGAATTTTGGCAACTTCATTTAATTCTCAACACATTCTGTTTGTTCCTTGAATTCTATTTCTTTGGACCTCACTTAAATTGCTTAAGCACTGAAGTTATTATCTAATTTAACTGTTCTTGGCAAGGACTCAAAGCTAATGGCTTCAGATTATTCTCCTCACTCTGTTTCATGTAAAGTCCTCTTTCACAGAGGCTCTAGCTGCTCCTGTTCAGAACCACCATGTAACTTCCAGGACTTCCATGTTCTTTAGCAGCCAGGATGTAAGAGTGGCTCTTGGCAACAGACTGTGACAGAAGCAAAGAGAAAATTGTGACAACATCAGTGTATGGTGAGAGTTGATGTTATATGAAGTCTTACAGTACAAAAATTTTAAAAATAATAATAATAAATCTTTTTCAAATATGCACATGGAAAAACAAAACAAAACAAAACAACAACAAACCCCCCCCAAAACCTGAAAGAATAATGACATTTGTAACAGTCAGCACTTACATAAAATTTACTCAGTCCTTTACATGTTTTACCTAAACTAACTCATCCAATTCTCCCAAACATGTTATGAGTCAGGTCGTGTTCACATCCCTATTACAGTGATGCTCAGTATCAGTGACTTGCAGAGCTGAATTACAGCCACTTCCAAGACCACAGTGTGTGCTCTAAGGACCTGTGCTTTTCCATCTCACTGGTCCATGGTCTACATTTAAACAGAGCATGTAAACACAAAGGCATAGATACTTCGGAAGAATTCTTAAAACCCACATTCTTAATTCACTCAGCAAGAATTTATTGAGTACATCCTGGGTGTCACATACTCTTTAAGACATAGATTACTACGGGGGTGCCTGGGTGGCTCATTCAGTTAAGCATCTGACTTGGGCTCACGTCATGATCTCAGGTCTGGGATTGAACCCTGAGTTGGGCTTCTGTTCAGGGAGGACTCTCCTCCTCCCTCTCCCTCTGCCTCTCCCCCTGCTCATGCTCTCTCCGTTGCTCTATCAAATAAATAGAATCCATTCTTCACTATTTTGCAGTAGATGGGCAATAAACATGCTGAATAAGAAAATTAGAAAATGAAGATAAATGCCATGAAGAAAAATAAAACACACATGTCAGGAAGAGTTACAATGAAGGTGATTGAAAGCTTACTTGGTAAGGTGACACTTGAGTGCACGCTTGTGTGTCATATGGGACTCAGAAGATGATTGTACCTGACAGAGAGCAAGTGCAAAGGTCCAGAGGGAGCTTGGCACCCTATGTTGAAAGAGGGCTGGGAGATTGATACTATCCAGAAGAGATGGTGAAATATAGAGTAGCAGGAGATGGAGTCAGAGATATAATGGGACACTAGGTTATCAAAGATCTTGTACTTTATTGTAGGTGAGTTGCCTTGTCCTCTAGGTAAAGCAGGAGGTCATGGGATTATTTGCAGCACAGACTTGTCAGGATCTGTATATATTCTGAAAGGCTACGTCAGCTGCTGTGCTAAGAATAGACTGTGAAATGACGGGCATGGATGTGTGGGACTAGGGAGGAGACAACTGAAATGATCAGTTTAGAGGGTTGGGGCTTGACCTTGGTACATGACAATGCAGTAGGTGCAAAGTGGTCTTAGGTTGTATTTTGAAAGTGGAGTCAAACAGATGGGATGAAAAATTTCATGTCTATGAAGGAAAAATAAATACATGGAAGTAGTCAGAAATCCCTATATTTTTTAGCAACAGCAATTGACTGGGAGGGGGGAAGGTACTTAATTTAAATAAACTGAGGAAGACAGTGGATAGAGCATGATTTAGTGTTCTGCTGACGTTGAGGTGTCTGACATTCCAGGGGCAAAGTCAGGAAGGTATGTGGATATGAGTCTGGAGTCAGGAGCATTTAGAGTAGAGTTGATATTTCAAGCATGGAATTCTGTCAGCTCACCAATGGAATGTCTGGGAAGAAAGTAAAGGTTCGAGAATCGCTGACGGAATTCAGCCTTTTAGTTAATGGTACTTTTGAAACGCTGCTTTTTAATAGGGTTAAGAGGAAATTGAATTTGTGGATGTGGAAACAAAGACAATTTAAGGTAATTCAAGATAAATCAAAAATTCAAAAGTTTTGCTCTACAGGGAGATCAACAAAATGAAGGGCTACATAGATGCTGGAAGTGAAGACAGCTGATTTGTTTTGTCTTGTTTTTTTTTGTTTTTTTGTTTTTTTGTTTTTTTTATGTTGTGATAAATGGCAAGATGTTTGTAGAGTAAGGGGGATTAACAATAGAATGGTAAAAATAGAGTTGCCAGATGGAGAGGTGGGATTGTTACTGAAGACTGTTGCCGCAAGTTGTGTTATAAGTAGGGGGAGAGCAGGAGGTTAGAAAAAAGTGAAGTGAGAATAAAGTTAGAATACGCTGGGAGCATCAATAGATGAGGAAAACTTTGGCAATTGTGAAACTTCATTGTCACTGTTGCCTTTTACTTTATCATCTAGAGACATTTGATATGACATTTTAAAAATCTTCCAATGGACTTTAGTGAATATGTGTTTCCTTACTTCTTTCTTTCCTTCCTTCTTCCCTCCATTTCTTTCTTTTTCCTTCCTTTCTTCCTTCCTTCTTTCCTTCTTTCTTTCCTTCCTTCTTTCCTTCCGTCTTTCCTTCCTTCTTCCTTCCATTTCAGTATAGCTGACAACATTATATTAGTTTCAAGTGTACATGATAGTGATTCAATATCTCTACACATTATCCTGTGCTCACAAGGGTAGCTCCCATCTGTCACCATACAACACTATTACAATATCATTGGCTACATTCCCTATGTTGTGGCTTTCATCCCAGGGACTTATTTATTCATTAATGGGAAGCCTGTATCTCCCACTGTCTTCCATCCATTTTCCCCATCCCACCCACTTCCTTCTGGCAGCTAACCATTCATACTCTGCCCTTATAGGTCTGATTCTGCTTTGTTTGTTTATTCATTTATATGGTTCTTTAGATTCCACATATGTTAGTGAAATCCTATTTTATTTGTGTTTCTCAGTCTGACTTACTTCCTTTAGCATAAAACTCTCTTGGTCTATCCATGTTGTCTCAATGGTAAGATCTCATCTTTTTATATGGCTGGATAATATTCCATCATATACATTATATATTATAATATATTATATATTATCCAATATAACAATAATTATGTATTTTATATATACTTTCTCACCAAATGTTATTTTTTGCTATTTCTTGTCTTTTTGATTTTGGCTAATTTGACAAATGTAAAGTGATACCTCGTTGCTTTGATTAGCATTATCCAATGGTTAGTGATGTTTAGCATCATTTCATGTGTCTGTTGGCCATTTGTATATCTTCATTCAAAATATTTCTATTCATGTCCTCTGCCTGTTTTTTCATTGGATTATTTGTGTTTTGGCCATTGAGTTGTATAATCTCTTTATATAGTTTGGATATTAATCTTTTATTTATCATTTGCAAATCTCTTCTTTGGTAGGTTGCCTTTTTGTTTTATTGATTATTTCCTTTGCTGTAGAAAAGCTTTTTATTTTGGTGTAGTATCTATAGTTTCTTTATACTTTTGTATCACTTGCCTTAGGAAACCTATCTGTAAAATTGTTGTTACTGCCCATGTCAGAGAACTTACTGCCTGTGTTTTCTTCTAGAATTTCTAGGATTCAGATCTCACAGTTAAGTCTTTTATCCATTTTGAGTTAATTGTTATGTGTGGTGTTAGAAAGTGGTCCTATTTCATTCTTTTGCATGTTGCTGTCCAGTTTTCCCAACACCATTTATTGGAGAGACTCCTTCCACTCAAATGCTTTTTTCTTAAAATAAGCTTTCTTTATAACAAAAAATGGTATGATTTCTAAGGTTCCTAAGTATCATTAAAAATAATAATCTAGGTGTCATTATTCTTTAGGTATGATATGTATTTGATAAAAATGGTTAATAATCATTTTAAAAATGATTTAGATATTTGCTTATCAAACCCAATCCAACTTCTTCTATTCTGCCTTGTCTTTATTTGATGCTTTACTATGAGAAGAAAAGTCTGCCGTAAACCTTAAGCCCAGGCATGTCATCCCCTGTGAACACATTAAGAAGAGTAAAATGAGAAGAAACACCAATTACATCCCCTGGGAGATTTTTTAAATTAATAATAATTGTTAATGCTTCCAGCACAAATTATTGGCAGTAAATTGGATTTAAAATGAGGAGATCTCAAAAAGTGATAGTATTTAAACAATTCCAGATAATTAGCAATTTCTTCCTCAGTGGGAGCTTGTTAGCAGGGAAGCATCTATCTCTCTGGAAGGCAGGAAGTAAATTAATTGCAGTGAGACAAAGAAACTTCTATAAGATATTTTTCATGTAAATCAGAATTTGTTGGAAGGTTTAACAATGGGCAAACATTGTGATTCTTTTCAGTGTCAAAAATTAATGATGGAATTCCTTTCAACCTGACTGTAATTATTTTCCCTTAAACTAATTTTTATGCTAGAAGGAAGTAGAAGGTGATCAAAAATCATCAAATGAAATTTCTGAGTAATATATGTAAGTTATATAGGTATATAATAGATTTTACCTCTACATGTTTTACCTGTTTTCTATATTGATAACATGCAGAAAAAGGAACAAAGTTTAAAATTGCCCATTATAAAACAACAGATGAGTCAGTATTAACAGCTACACAAGACTTTTACATGACTGAAATTACATTATAATACAACATTGAAAGTGCTCACTGAACAATGTAAGGGTCATGAGGAAGGTTCTTTTACTACCTGTGTTTTGAGAGCTGACACTAGTCCTTCCATACCTCCCACATTATTCAATCCATTTCCATGTTATATTTTAGATTGCTTCCAATTTTTTAAAATTTCAAATGCCCTACTGACAAATACTCTTAGAGACAGCTTCATAAATACATTTAAAGACATAGAAAGTCTGTTAAAATATTTTTGAATGAAAAATATAATTGCTATTGACAATTTTCCTTTCAAACATGCCTATTTAAACTTCTACTGTCAGCAGTGAGTGTATGAGAAGGGTTATTTCCCTGAATATTTTCATTCTTACAAATGGGACAGAAACTAAATATCATCTTCTTTATAATGTAAATGCCTTTGATTTCTGCTGTTTGAGGCCAATGTTATCTGGATTACATACCTGTGGAATTGAAATTCTTACCGAGCATTTGACTTTTCTTTCTTTCTTTTTTTTTTTTTTTTAGAAGAATGGAAATAATGGAGAAATCTAATACCCCCACACCCCAGTCTCTAAGTTGCTGGAAAACCATTTTCTTCTCAGGATTGTCATATATCTCTTAGTGATGTTTACAAATTTATATAAAATCACCGTATCATTTTTATCTTGTTGAGTAGAGGTCATTTCTCCCTGAATTCTAGTAGGATTACAAAGTAGATATTTTCTATAATGTAATTCCTTTCCCTGAAGCAAAACTTCATATTGGAAGCTTCTCTTTCCTTTTGTCCCTGTATTATTTCACTTTTCAATGCATTTTGCCAGCTGCATGATGTCACTTTTCCCTGTTTGCTCACCTTTTAAAGAGTTTTAGCCAGTGCTGGAATTTACTGTTAAATGCCATTAAATGTGTCAGTTCTAAAATTCCCCTTGGTTACTGAGAGAATTAAATCTTCCCACTTTTTAATTTGAGATTATGTCTGATGTGCACAGCTTGGAGCCAAGATTTTGTTGGCTTCCTACCTTTTATTTAGTTTATATATTTTTGCATCATGGGTTGTCTGTTAATCTTGTCCCCTGACCTGATAAGCTCTTTCCTTTCCAAATACTTCAGCAGCTTATAAGGATCCGTTTTATCTGGCCCCTGCAATAACTCCCCAGCCCCATTTCTATGCAATCCTTGCCTCCTGTCCCCTACTCTCTAGGTAACTGCTCTTCTAGAAGCATTATCAGCTTCCTGAAAGTGCCATGATTTTGCCCATCTCCCATCTCTGCACATATGTATTTCATTATATGACTGAAAACGCTCTACCACTTTTTCTAATTAAAAATAAATTCACTCAACTTGCTGTCATTTTTTTCCAAAAATATATATATTTTTCTGATTCCAAACTCACTTCCCAGCCTTCAGCTTTTGTGACCCTCCTATATGTACTCATAGTACCCTCTTTATTTATTTATTTATTTATTTCTGGCTACTTATATTTAAATTAATTGTCCTACAAATGACTCTTATATGTACCTTCTTTCTAGTGGATTTCAGATCCATTAATATAGTCACCGTTGTAGTCATCTTTGTATCACATACAAATACACTAATATCCATGACACAACACTAAGTTCTTCGGGAGTCACTTAAGAAACATATATTTTGGGGCATCTGGGTGGCTCAGTGGGTTAAGCCTATGCCTTTGGCTCAGGTCATGATCTTGGGGTTGTGGGATTGAGCCCCACATTAGTTCTCTGCTCATCAGGGAGACTGCTTCCCCCTCTCTCTCTGCCTGCCTCTCTGCCTACTTGTAATTTCTCTCTCTCTGTCAAATAAATAAATAAAATTTTTAATAAAAAAAGAAACATCTATTTTATTATAAGCTAAAGAATTTATTCTTGAGTAGACCAAATGGATATTTTGTTGCAAAAAACAAAGGTAACAAATAAAAGCAGAAATTGCATATATCTATGTATAATATATATATAATATGTGTATATAATATCTATACATGTATGCATATTAC
>PJEN01027673.1:0-12784 GCA_004024605.1 Pteronura brasiliensis | reverse complement strand
AAGGGATGCTGTACTTTGTCAAATGCTTTTTCAGCATCTATGGAGAGTATCATATGGTTCTTGTTCTTTCCTTTATTAATGTATTATATCACATTGATTGATTTGCAGATGTTGAACCAACCTTGCAGTCCTGGAATAAATCCCACTTGGTCGTGGTGAATGATCCTTTTAATGTACTGTTGAATCCTATTGGCTAGTATTTTGGTGAGAAGTTTTGCATCTGTGTTCATCAAGGATATTGGTCTGTAGTTCTCTTTTTTGATGGAATCCTTGTCTGGTTTTGGGATCAAGGTGATGCTGGCCTCATAAAATGAGTTTGGAAGTTTTCCTTCCATTTCTATTTTTTGGAACAGTTTCAGGAGAATAGGAATTAGTTCTTCTTTAAATGTTTGGTAGAATTCCCCCGGGAAGCCGTCTGCCCCTGGGCTTTTGTTTGTTTGGAGATTTTGGATGATTGTTTCAATCCACTTACTGGTTATGGGTATGTTCAGGCTTTCTATTTCTTCCTTGTTCAGTTGTGGTAGTTTATATGTCTCTAGGAATGCATCCATTTCTTCCAGATTGTCAAATTTGTTGGCGTAGAGTTGCCCATAGTATGTTCTTATAATTGTCTGTATTTCTTTGGTGTTAGTTGTGATCTCTCCTCTTTCATTCATGATTTTATTTATTTGGGTCCTTTCTCTTTTCTTTTCGATAAGTCTGGTCAGGGGTTTATCAATCTTATTAATTCTTTCAAAGAACCAGCTCCTAGTTTCGTTGATTTTCTCTATTGTTTTTTGTTGGTTTCTATTTCATTGATTTCTGCTCTGATCTTTATTATTTCTCTTCTCCTGCTGGGTATAGGTTTTCTTTTTTGTTCTTTCTCCAGCCTCTTTAGGTGTAGGGTTAGGTTGTGTATTTGAGACCTTTCTTGTTTCTTGAGAAAGGCTTTTACCACTATATATTTTCCTCTCAGGACTTCCTTTGCTGTGTCCCACAGATTTTGAACCATTGTGTTTTCATTATCATTTGTTTCCATGATTTTTTTCAATTCTTTTTTAATTTCCTGGTTGACCCATTCATTTTTTAGAAGGATGCTGTTTAGTCTCCATGTATTTGTGTTATTTCCAAATTTCCTCTTGTGATTGAGTTCTAGCTTCAGAGCATTGTGGTCTGAAAATATGCAGGGAATGATCCCAATCTTTTGATACTGGTTGAGATCTGATTTAGGACCCAGGAAGTGATCTATTCTGGAGAATGTTCCATGTGCACTATAGAAGAATGTGTATTCTGTTGCTTTGGGATGAAATGTTCTGAATATATCTGTTATGTCCATCTGGTCCAGTATGTCATTTAAAGCCTTTATTTCCTTGTTGATCTTTTGCTTGGGTGATCTGTCCATTTCAGTGAGGGGAGTGTTAAAGTCCCCTACTATTATTTTATTATTGTCAATGTGTTTCTTTGATTTTGTTATTAATTGGTTTATATAGTTGGCTGCTCCCATGTTAGGGGCATAGATATTTAAAATCGTTAGATCTTCTTGTTGGACAGACCCTTTGAGTATGATATACTGTCCTTCCTCATCTCTTATTATAGTCTTTGGCTTAAACTCTAATTGATCTGATATAAGTATTGCCACTCCTGCTTTCTTCTGATGTCCGTTAGCATGGCAAATTGTTTTCCACACCCTCACTTTAAATCTGGAGGTGTCTTCGGGTCTAAAATGATTTTCTTGTAGGCAACATATTGATGGGTTTTGTTTTTTTATCCATTATGATACTCTGTGTCTTTTTATTGGGGCATTTAGCCCATTAACATTCAGGTAACTATTGAGAGATATGAATTTAGTGCCATTGTATTGCCTGTAAGGTGACTGTTACTGTCTCTGGTCCTTTCTTATCTACTACTTTTAGGCTTTCTCTTTGCTTAGAGGACCCCTTTAAATATTTCCTGTAGAGCTGGTTTGGTGTTTGCAAATTCTTTCAGTTTTTGTTTGTCCTGGAAGCTTTTTATTTCTCTTCTATTTTCAATGATAGCCTAGTTGGATATAGTATTCTTGGCTGCATCTTTTTCTCATTTAGTGCTCTGAATATATCATGCCAGTTCTTTCTGGTCTGCCAGGGTTCTGTGGATAAGTCCTCTGTCAATCTAATATTTTTACCATTGTATGTTACAGACTTTTTTTCCTGGGCTGCTTTCAGGATTTTCTCTTTGTCACTAAGACTTGTAAATTTTACTATTAGGTGACAGGGTGTGTACCTATTCTTGTTGATTTTGAGGGGGGGTTCTCTGCACCTCCTGGACTTTGATGCTTGTTCCCTTTTCCATATTAGGGGAATTCTCTCCAATAATTCTTTCCAATATAGCTTCTGCTCCCCTCTCTCTTTCTTCTTCTTCTTCTGGAATCCCAATTATTCTAATCTTGTTTTGTCTTATGGTGTCACTTATCTCTCGAATTCTCCCCTTGTGGTCCAGTAGCTGTTTGTCCCTCTGAATGGAATATTTTACAGGGCACCTGGGTGGCTCAGTCATTAAGCATCTGCCTTTGGCTCAGGTTGTGATCCCAGGGTCCTGGCAGGAAGTCAGATTCTCCCTCTTCTACTCTCCCTGCTTGTGTTCCCTCTTTCTGTGTCTCTCTCTGTCAAATAAATAAATACAACCTCTCTAGGAAAAGGAACGTTTTACAAATTCATAGCTTCTACATCATATCTACACTTTTGTTAATAAATGTTTAAAGAAGACATAGCAACTCTAGAAATAATGGTTTCTAAGTGCTTCATAGCTGTAGAGTAAGACTGGAAAATCTTGATGGAAGGACTCTTACTTGGAGGGTCTGAAATAGTAAGACTCACTTTGAAATCCAGACCAAACTTAAATAAAAAACTGTAGCCCAAGTAAATAGTTCCAAAAAGTTATATGGTAGATTCTTTTAAAATAATGAGTGCAAGCCAAGATGTGCTTCACATCTGTTGATATATATAGTAGTCCTCCCTTATCCAAGTTTTCAGTTACCCATAGTCCACCACACTTCGGAAATGGATGTTCCTCCTCTTGACATCTTGTCAGAAAGTCAATAGTAGTCTAAGGCTGAGTCATTAAGCTTACATTATTCACCTCATTTTGTCTCATCACATAGGTGTTTTATCATCTCACATCATAACAAGAAGAAGGGTGAGTACAGTACAGTAAGATATTTTGAGAGAGAAAGAGAACATAGTCACATACTTTCATTGCAATATATTATTACATTCTATTTTATTAGTTACTGTTGTTAATGTCATACCGTGCATACTCTATAAATCAAACTTTATCATGAATATATTTGTATAGAAAAAGAAAAGTATATACAAGGTTTGACACTGTCTTTATTTTCTGGCATACACTGGGGGTCTTGAAATATCCCCTGTGGATAAGTTGGGGGGTACTACTGTATTTTAAAGTATTCTCCTATATAATCTTTGGTAATGTTTAAAGCTTGAGGATTTTAATCACTGCATTTTCATCCTATATCCTCACTAGGAAAGGGGCTGTTTAAATGCAAACTGGTATCGACAGCATTTCCTTAAACTTTTAAAGGACAAAAATAGGGATTTAGGAAATAACATCCCTGTAGTGACTAAAGACTGAATTAATAACAACAAATAAATTAATTCATAAAAAAAATTTCAAGATGGAACAATTTTTAAAAAGAAAGTAAGAAACATTGAGTGAACTCCAATGTGTTATATAGTATTTTGAGCACATTACATATATTCTCATTTAATCTTCACACTACCTGTAATGTAGATACTACTACACTCTCTGCTATACAGATGAAGTTGAAGCTTAGATTAAGTCACTTATCCAAGATAATAGATATTTTTAGTGACCAAAGTGACATTCAACCCGGGGTCTAATATAATGCTGAAGTTTGTTTTATCAACTACAATTTGCCACTGAAACTCTATAAAAGCAGTTTTGCTAAAATAGATATAGCAGCACCACATTGACCTCATAAGGATGCCAGAGTTTTCTTATACTAAGCAGTTTTTTATACCATTCCTTCCCATAGTCTCTACACAAAGAGTACTCAAACTGTCACACATAGATAGACCCCAACTCTCCTCTATGTGTAAGGTTTTAATCAGAGCCAGTTTACTGCTAGTTTGTTGTTGTTGTTTTAGGAAAAGTGGTAAAATGTAGTAAGAATAGTAAGAAATTTCAGGTGATCAAGGTGTCGCTTGTGTGCATGGGCCAGTTAAGAACAGAGAGTTTTATGGGAGGCACAATATAAAGATTTCTCAAGAGGACATTTCTAAAGTTAAAAGTCCAGTGCTTACTTTTGTAACTCAAAATTATTTATGAGCTTTCTATATCACTGGTATTCAACTAGCTTAAAATCTCACTTTAGTGAGTAAGGCATTAAAAACCTGCTGGATTATTCTGGAAAGGTTCATATTAATAAAAGGTGGCTAGATTCTTCATAACAATCCTATGGTTACCTAAAGATGGGTTGAGTTGATGTTGAGGTTCAAAAATAAATCCCCTTTGAAGTCATTATATTTCTTTTTTTATGTAGTTTTTATTTTTTTATAAATAATACATGACCATTGCTTAGAAAGTCAAAGAAAGAAAAATAGCAGTCTAGCTCCCCACCACATTTCCATCTTCAAGTACCATCCCGTAGGCTAATAGCTTTTAACTCTTTAGGTGTTTCTTTTGATATTTGCCTTGCTGTTTCTAAATAGCTTGCTAACACTTGCATTTTTTTAATTAATTAATTTATTTTTTTATCTTTTTAAAAATTTATTTTCAGCATAACAGTATTCATTGTTTTTGTACCACACCCAGTGCTCCATGTAGTCCATGCCCTCTCTAATACCCACCACCTGGTTCCCCCAACCTCCCACCCCCCCACCTCTTCAAACCCTTCAGATTGTTTTTCAGAGTCCATAGTCTCTCATTGTTCACCTCCCTTCCAATTTACCCCAACTCCCTTCTCCTAACTCCCCATGTCCTCCATGCTATTTGTTACGCTCCATAAATAAGTGAAATCATATGACACTTGCATTTAAAATATATATATATTTTTAAATTAAAAAAATTGTTTTGGATATTATGTCTTGACTTCTTAGTTTGGGATATGAGGAATTCTCTTTCAGCATCATCTTAAGGGCTGTATTTGCCTGACTGTTTCCTAGATCTCTATTTTGTTTTGATTTCATGGAATACATTCTTCAGTAACTTCTTGAGAAAGTCTGTGTGTTTGATTTTTTAAAAATCTTTCATGTCTGAAAATGTATTTATTTATTTTACCTGTTGTTCACTTGATGTTTTAACTAGATAGATGATATATATTATGTATCTAGTATATATAATATATCTTATATATTTACATTATGTATCTAGTATATATAATATATATCTATCTATATCTATATAGATATATATATCTATTGAAGTTGGAAATGATTTTTCTTTCGAATTTTAAAACTATTTCTCTAATATCATCTACTTTCCAATGTTCCTGTTGAGAAAACAGATGTTACTCTCTTTTTCAAGTTTTTATTTAAATCCCAGTTAGTTAACATATGGTGTAATATTCGTTTCAGATGTAAAATATAGTGATTCAACACTTCCATACATCCCCCTGGCGCTCAGCACAAGCACACTCCTTAATCCCCATCACCTATTTAACCCTCCACCCTCCTCCCCTTAGGTAACCAGTTTATTCTCTATAGTTAGAAGGAGAAAACTGATGTTATTCTTTTTTCACACATTTTGTATGCCACCTTCTTTGTTTTTCTGTTTGTTTTGTTTTATTTTCTCTAAGGAAACATGTAAGATCTTCCCACTGCTCAAGTTGTCTGAAATTTCACAATAATGTGCCTTTGTATAAGCTTTCTTGGGTTAGCACCATCATTATGGAAGCTCATGTTCTTCAGTTACAAGGAATTCCATTTTATAATTTTATTGATAATTTATTTTCTTTAGATTACTTTTCAATCTTTTCTGTAAATTCTATTATGCAGAAGTATGACCTCCTACTGTTTTCTTATCTTTTCTGTTGTATCCAAGGTCTGACATTTTACCTATTTTTTCTGTGCAGTTTTATTGACTTTTTTTTTCCACCCATTTTATTGATTTCTTTTATTGTTCAGTGCATGGTGGCAATGGTGATGATGATGATGATGATGGCATCCTGTTTTGCTCTCTATAATAACTCTGTTTCATCTAAACTTCCAATTTTGCTTGTTTGTTTTGGTCTATTTTTTACTTTAGAAGTTTTCATTGTAGGAATTTTTTATATTTAGGAATGAGACACTAAAAAACTGATTGCAATCTTTGCATGTGCATTATCTTTTCTGGCTTGATCAATTAGCCCAGGTAGAAATCCATCCACCAACTCCTTTCCTGGGATTTTACTTTTGGTTGCCAGTGCTCTAGCAATTGAGGGAGAAAGGGCTGAGAGCATTCCATCATTCAGGATGTAGATGCTGAGATAATATTCTAGTTTTAGTTGTGGCATCTGCATTTCTGTAAAAGATTGTGCCAATCTTCTACAAGTTCAATATTTCCCATTTTATGTCACAATTGGGAGTGGATCTAGAGGTTTAAGTGCTCTTTACACAGACTATAAAACACTCCTCTTGTATTTTTTTTTTTGAAACATGCCCCCAACTAGACCTTCAGAACTACATGGTGATTATAATTTCTGATCCTACCCTAGGTTCTGAACACAAAAAAAAAAATTGACTGTTTCACTGATATTCTCTGTCCTGTTTCTGCATTTCTCTTATGCACTTAGCTTTTAGCCTAAGTTTTATTATATCTGTAACTGCTCCCCCATGTTATTTGCATCTCTCCTCTATTGTTTTAACCTCTTCTACTTTCTTCAATCTTATGATTTTTATCTAATTTTCATTGTTTTCATGGCTTTAATCAGCCATGCTTAATCAGAGGTCACCAACATCTTTACTTCCTCCTTTTGTAAGCAAGTACAGTCCTTTGTTTCTTAAAAGTCAAACATGAAACTTAGAAAACTTAAAAGAGTTTAGGAAGTTAAAATGACTTCACTTTTGCTAGAGAAGGTATTGCTGGCTCATCTGATGTGATTCTAGGACATGCAAATGTAATAAGTAGATGCATATAGTACAGAATATGTTTTGTTTTAATATCACAGTTATAGAGTAATAGTGGAAAGACTCTCATGTGAAGTATTTCAGATACTAAGACTGTTTGAATTTTCATTATGGTAATTTATATCACAGCTAGACCTGATGAACTTAAGAATTATCATGCACTGACATGTATTCTAAATTCTGCTCTGTATGAGGCATTTCAAAGCTCTCCTCTAGAAATAGTGGAGCACACACTAGCCATGAAGGCTCCTGTCTATTTCAAATTATAAATCCCTTTCTTGTGAGACATTTACTCTATATCTCAGCAAAAACTAACTAGACACAATCCTGTTAGAAGCCTGTGTATAAAACAACTGGAAAGAGAGATACAGATACATTTGGCATTCCCATTGAGAAGATTGCACAGTCAGAACCTAAATCTTATAACAAGATATGCTTGCCTCTCACCAGTAGCAGAGAGATTCTATTATACAGCAGTTTGAAAGATAAGGAAATCACATGATATTAATAAAATACCTAGTGTTCTATGTAGGATAAGCAGGGAAGCAATGCAGAAGGATTTTTCAGAACAGGGCACTTCATGTGTAAAACTGTTCTCTTACATATAAAAAGAGGAATGCTTCCAGAGGATGTCAAAAGATACAAATGGCAGTTACCATATACTCTATACTAAGAATATTCTATATTAAGTGTAGTATGTTCTCTATACATTTGTCTTGTTGATTAGCAAAAGTGAATGACAATGTGTCAGGAAAGCTCATCAACTATTTAAAAGCTTTTGTTTTCCTCTTAATTTGGTGTAAAAATATTCCTATTTGTTAATGAACAAATAAAATAATTATAAATATTGAACTATTTCTGCCCTGGCCCCATCCCTGTATGTAAACACATTTGGCCTAAAATAAGGAGACAGATGAACAGATGAATCCCTTTATGAAAATTAACTGTAGGCCGGAGAAAACTTGGGTTAGAATACATACTGACATCTGCGAGAGAATAAACTGCAGGGTAATGTTTAATATATCTCAGCTTTTCTTGTTTAATATTTATTAAGATTAGGCAGTATCCTAGTGGCTGTTCAGAATGTGAACACAACATGCTTTCTTCCTTCAAGATTGTAGTGAGAAAAAATATTTCCTGGTTAAAAAGAAATCGATGTGAACATCATTTGTATGCATTTGCTTGCTGAATTTGAGAAGCCAAGTTTTATAAGATCAAATGAAGTTAACAAGTAGGTGAGCATCCAGTGCATTCTTACTGTGATGGTGGGGTACAAGAAAGCAAAACAAAACAAAAAACAGCCTTACCAAGGAAACAGGACTGGTAAATATGAAACAATAATAGACCAATGTATTAAAGAAAGTACAAGATGGTATATAATCAAGTGGTAGATTATAGAGGTATTAAATAGAAAAAACATTAAAGGAGGTCAAAGAAGGGAGAGGTAATTGTGAGCTGGAGTATTCAAAAGAGGAGCCATGGTAGAAATGAAAATAGATTGGACTTCTAGTATGCAGGCTATCATAAATACTCTTAAATACCAGGATATAGGACATGAAAATATACTCAAGGTATATTAAGTTAAAAAAAGTGAAGTTTTAAAAGAATATATTTACTATGCTCTCATTTGGATAGAAATAAATACATACATAAATAAATATATGGAAAGAGTATATTCCAAGTGTTAACAGTGGTTACTCCTGGGGGGAAAATAATAAGAGGTTGTAACTTTTCAAATTATGTATTTTTATACATATTATTTAAAAAAATAGATTTAAAAAAATATGTGACAGAAAGACACCGAGAGAACACAAGCAGGGGGAGTGGCAGATTGAGAGGGAGAAGCAGGCTCCCTGCTGAGCAGGGAGCTCGATGTAGGATTCAATCTCAGGACCCCGGGATCATGACCTGAGCTGAAGGTGCTTGCTTTACTGACTGAGTCACCCAGGTGCACCTCACTTTATCTTTTTAAGCAATCATAATTTACTCTTGAAAATAGAAGAGAGTGAGGTCATATCAGACTTCCAGGTAACGCACTTCTTCCTCAATTTCAAATATAACTGTAGTCCAGGATACAGTTTTGCCTGGATGTATGTTGGAAACCAAAATTCCTGGACTAGGTATATATCATTATAATGTAGGAAAAAATGTAAATTAAAATGCAGCAGGCTTTACAAGATAAATGGGAAATATTATGAACATTATCTTAATAATTTTGAAAACATGAGTGAAATAAAAGAAATGTCTTCTTCTTTGTATTGTGCAATTACTAAAAAATGAGATCAGTATTTAAAAGTCTTATCACAAAAAAATCACTAAACCCAGGCACTTTTATTATGTGTTCTATCAAGCATTCATGAAAACTTTAAAGGAATGGAAAAAGAAGAAATACTCTAAACCAATTTTATGAAAGAATTATAAATTTTAAACCAACACAACAAAAGTATAAAATGAGAATATATATATATATATATATATATATATATATATATAGAGAGAGAGAGAGAGAGAGAGAGAGGACCCTTATCCATTAACATTGAAGCAGAAATTCCAACTAAGTTATGAATGCATGAATTCCAGACATGTATAAATTAGTCAAACCATTATAGCGTGGTTGGATTTATTCTAAGAATGATAGCTTAATTCAATGTTAGAAGATCTACTGATGTAATTTTAAAATTAAGGAGGAAAAGAACATATATCTCAATAAATGCAGAATAAATAATTTGGTAAAATACAACATCTACTCATAATTTTAATATAAATCAGTAAACTAGAAATGGAAAGAAGTTTCACTTACTTTAAAAAGCTATTTTTGGGGAGGGGAAAAATGAAACAAAATGGGACTGGATAGGGGGACAAACCATAAGACTCTTAATCTCAGGAAACAAACTGAGTGTTGCTGGAGAGGGGGAGGATTAGGTGTCTGGGTTATGGACATTAGGGAGGGTATATGCTATGGTGAGTGCTGTGAATTGTGTAAGACTGATGATTCACAGACCTGTATCCATGAAACAAATAATACATTATATGTTAATTAAAAAAAAAAGAAAAAAAATCTATTTTAAAGATCTACAGCACAGTTGCTTTGAGAAACAGCTTAGCAGTTCCTTGTGAAATTAAATATAGAGTATCCATATGATTTAAGTATATACCTGAGATAATTGAAAACATGCATACACAAAAACTTGTAAAATGATTTTTTAAAAATATTTTATTTATTTATTTGACAGACAGATTACAAGTAGGCAGATAAGCAGACAGAGAGGGAGGAGGAAGCAGGCTCCCTGCTGAGCAGAGCGCCCGATGTGGGGCTCGATCCCAGGACCCTGAGATCATGACCTGAGCCGAAGGCAGAGGATTTAACCCACTGAGCCACCCAGGCACCCCTGTAAAATGAATTTTTAAAAATGGTTTATTTGTTTATTTTTTAAAAAGATTTATTTATTTATTTGAGAAAAAGAGAGTGAGTGAGCGAGAGAGCACAAGAGGGGTAAGTGGCAGAGAAGCAGAAGAGAGAAGCAGACTTCCTGCTGAGCAGGGAGCCCCATGGGGGCTCAATCTCAAGACTCTGAAACCATGACTCAAGACAAAGGCAGATGCTTAACTGACTGAGCCACCCAAGTGCTCCTACTTATTTATTTGAGAGAGAGAGAGAGAGAGAGGACACAAACATGAGTGGGAAGAGGGGCTGAGGGAAAGGGAAGAGTGGGAGAGAGAGAAACTCAAACAGACTCCAGGCCGAATGTGGAGCCCAGTATGCGGTTTGATCCTATGACACTAAGATTATGACCCAAGCTGAAACCAAGAGTCAGAGACTCAACCAATTGAGCCACCCAGGCACCCCTGTACAATATTTTTTAATAGCATTATTATGTTACAAAAGCAAAAAGTAGAAAAAATCTAAATGTTCATCAAGTGATGAATTGATTTTAAAATAATGGTATATCCATATAATGAAGTAGTATTAGCCAACCAAGACTAATGAAATGCTAGGGGTGCCTGGGTGGCTCAGTCATTAAGTGTCTACCTTCAGCTCAGGTCATGATCTCAGGGTCCTGGGATCGAGTACCACATCAGGCTCCCTGCTCGGTGAAAAGCCTGCTTCTTCTCCCACTGCCCCTGTTTTCCTGCTCTCTCTTGGTCAAATAAATAAATAAAATCTTAAAAAAAAAAAAAAAGACTAACGAAATACTGATATTTGCTACAATATGGATGAAACTTTAAATCATTATGTTAAGTTAAAGAAATAGACACAAAAGTCCTCATATTGTACAACTGTATTTATACAAAGTGTTCTGAACAGGCAAATCTATATAGACAAAAGATAGATTAGTGATGTATATGGACCACATCTTCCTTATCCATTAAGCCTCTATCAGAAAGGATGAATACCCAACTTTTGTAGCAACATGGATGGGACTGGAAGAGATTATGCTGAGTGAAATAAGTCAAGCAGAGAGTCAATTATCATATGGTTTCACTTATTTGTGGAGCATAATAAATAACATGGAGGACATGGGGAGATGGAGAGGAGAAGGGAGTTGAGGTAAATTGGAAGGGGAGGTGAACCATGAGAGGCTATGGACTCTGAAAATCAACCTGAGGGTCTTGAAGGGGGGGGTGGGAAGTTGGGGGAACCAGGTGGTGGGTATTAGAGAGGGCACGGAATGCATGGAGCACTGGGTGTGGTGCAAAAACAATGAATACTGTTACATTGGAAAGAAATTTAAAAAAAAGATTATAAAAATCTTTAAAAAAAAGATAGATTAGTGGTTTCCAGGGTCTGGGAATTGGAAGAAAAATGTACTAACTATTGATGAGCAAGGAATTTATATTTGGAGTGATGAAAATATTCTTAAATTAGATAGTGGTGATGGTTACACATCTTTCTGAACATAGTAAAAAGCTCTGAATTATATATTTTAAAAGGATAAAGTTTATGACATATGAATTACATACAGATAACATATATACTTATTTATTTTTATTAAGTAAACTCTACCCCCAATGTAGGGCTCAAATTCACATCCCTGAGATCAAAAGTTGCATGCTTTACCCACTGAGCCAGCCAGGTTTCCCAATGAATAAAATATTTTTTTAAAACCTATGACAAGCATCATATTCTATGATGAAATGATAAAATCATTCCACTTAAAATCAGGAATTAAGATAGAACATGTTCAATCACTACATCAATTTAATGTAGCATTGGAGGTCTGAACAAAAGTATTTGGAAAATATATTAAAATATATATATATTAAGTTAAAAGAGAAGAAACCATATCTATATAAAGTTTAAAGAGAAGAAACCAACTCTCATTTTTGCCTGACATTACAGTTTTCTGCATAGAAAATGTAAAGGCTCAGGAGGAGAGATAAGATGGTGAAGAAGTAGGAGACCCTGTTTCAACCGGTCTGCTAATGTGAGCTAAATATCTACCAGAACACTCTGAACACACATGAAAACATCCTGAGATGTAGGATTATTTGCTACTGGATCTCTATGGGGGCAGAAGACAACAGTGAGAGGTAAAGCAGAGTGGGAATGCTTGGACTGATATCAGAGGATAAGCAGAAGGGGGAGGGAGCCACCAGAAGCAACACACTGGAAAGTAATACCCCAATACAAAAGTGCCCTATGGTTGGGGACCAGCTTTAACTTGGAGTCTGGTTAAAAGCAC